>JAECUM010004545.1:0-126162 GCA_016617855.1 Megalonaias nervosa
AAGGCACAGCATCGTACTTGAGTGTACTCTTACTGGATACTTGCTGTGTGAATGAATTCATCTTTCTCGCTTAGCAATGGTAGTCACAATGAACTATCGACCTTGAACGTTGTCCCTTTTTATATGCTGACCAATATCGGCATGACCGTACGGTAACGTGAAGTGGTTGGGAAGCCGAACTCGCTTCTGGTACACGATTTGATAAACTTTTTCCAAGGGTCGACTGACGATTTGGTGTGTGTGTAAACGTACAATCTTGTGCGGTTCGTGGGTGGTCACTTTAAAGTTTCGATCCTGTCCAGACTGCAAGGCTTCTTTCAATATGCTAAAGTTCACCACTCGGCTGGTGCGATAATTGAGAGTCAATCCTTTTCACTTTACACTCCGTGTGCACATCTCCTTGATTGTTCCGGTATTCGTAGCCGTAATTTTTGGGACCGCCACTTGCAAAACTTAGAATCTTGTGGTCGGGATGCTCGTCCGTCCAGGCTCCTAAACGGTCTCCTTCGATGACAGGGTGAGGTTGACCTAGGCGATCAATGTAGATGCAACTGTCCGTGTCAAAATACAGCACACGAGCTCCTAATAGTTCTAAAGCTTCGTACAGTTTTAAGCGAGCATGGGCTGTCACGTAGGCCGCAATGATGACATTTCCAAATTCGTCGGCTTCTACAAAGTCCCGTTCTTCTTCGTAATTGATTAAGAGCAAGTCCTCACGAACGACGTCCACGTGTTTCATGTATTTGGTTTTGTCGTGAATCATCTGCAAGTATCGGAAAGGTTCTGTCAAATACTCCGTCTTGGGTAAACACGGTCGTTGTGCCATTTTGCCCCACAAACAATTCAACATCACTTTGGCAAACGATCGCCTTCCTTCGTTTTTCTCGATGTGGTCTAAAGTGATGCCTTCCTGCTTCCAGTATTTCTCTTTGAACTTTGTTTGGTCGTCGGGAGTGTGACACCAGGAAGGGTATCCGCTAGCTTCTTGTTTCAGTTTCAAAAAGGCATTCACGTAGTCTGCAAAAATGCCCTTTTGAGAATCGTTGCCCTTGTGGTATTTTTCTGTCTTGGGAAAGTGGTAAATTTCGTACACTTCTAACAGTTGGTATCCCAAGTCCAGAGCTTTAAACAATTCCATGCTGACCCACGTTCCCGTCAAGGCTCGTTCTTCCTGAGTGTGCTGACAAGGGTGGTCTTGGCTTGCACGTTTCAGCACAAGTATGACACAAGGGAAACATCAGTTTTCCTTGGCAATGATGTGGTAAAACGGGATGGTACAAGTTCGTGGGAGGCAAGACTTTACACTTGATCAATCCTTCGTATTGTCGAATATTGTCCACGTCAATGTGTTCCGTCAGCAATTGTGGGTGCCCTGCGGGAAAGTGACAATATTTGCACACGTACGGATACAGAGAACACACGTCCAAGTATTTGATTTCTTCTCCTTTCTCCTCGTCGACTTGGTACAGCAAACAGGTGGCATTCGTCCGTCCTCCGTACAAACTGTCCCGCGGGTTCAGAGGGTCCACCAGCTTGTAACTTTCCACGATACGCTTAAACTCGGGATCGGTTTTCAATCGCTGATCGTACTCGTGTTCCCACATTTCCACTACTTGGTATCCTTGCTCTTCTAACTTCAAGCGTCGCTGACAAGTGGCCTGGTACAAGTCTTCCATGGTCCGTTGTAAAAACTGGTTTTTAGTGTCACGTTGAGGGTAGCAGATGGGACATCCGTGAAATAAGCACCCGTTAAACTCGTACACAATCTTGGGGTTTTCTAAGTCCCAGCCGTCTACCGAATACCTTCCGATGGTCTTTTCGCCTCCTCCGTTGCGAGCATGTTGGATCCATTTGTCTTCCTTCACACACAAGTAATGTAACCAACGTAGGGCTTTGACCGAGTATTGACGTTTGACAAAATTGGTCGTTTGAGGACTGATGACAGCTAGGGTGTTTTCGGGCATGAATCGTTGACGATACACTAAGGAACACGCTTTGGCAATGGTGCAAGCTTCTTTCAAAGGATCGATCCCTCCGTGTTCCATGAACAGTTCTCGAAATTTTCCACAGCAGCGACGTAAAATGTCTACGTCGGAACGACAATATTTTAACATTTCTTCTTGAAAGTCAAAAGGGTCCGAAGCGTGAGTCTGGTACCATGCGTAGAAAGCTTCTCGTTGTTCGGTACGCATGTTGTCGGGGTCGTAGTAGTGAGCCTCAGGCAAATGGGGTAGAACGGCGTGTTGATTGGCTTCGGTATTGAAAAAGTGTGGAAAATAGCCTTTGGCCATTTCTGTCATGCCAAACGTTTTAGGCATGCGGCTCAAAGGCATAGCCAAGTAACTCATTGAATCTTTAAACTGTACTTGTCCCACTTGCATGGAAATGATTTTGGCTCCGTTCAAAGTGACTTTCGGACGTTCGGTACTTTGTTCCGTATAGTATCTCAACAGAAATTGTCCATCGTATCCCGAGAAATTGTGAGCCATCACCGTGGCATGGCGATGACAATCTCCGTAACGTTCGATATCTTCTTGGCTCCACGTCTCGTCGATAGGGTTTAAGATCCATTGGGCAAAATCGGCCAGTGTGTTCGATCCCCGAAAGATTTTTTCACGTCCTCCAGGAATCTTGCTGCAGTAAGGGCAATGAGTCAAGATAGGCTCTTGGATGCACTTCTCGCACGCTCGGTGAGCCACGCAGAAATTAGGAATGTGAATGCCAGTCTCTTGCATGCATTCGAAATCGAAAAAGATGAAATTCCCTTTCTTCTTCTGGTCATTCTCTTCTTCTTCTTCATGTTTGGAATGGTATTTTTGAATGTAGCATTGGTGTTCCAAGTCCACGGTTTGGCGACAAATGTGACATCGCTTCTTTCCTGAACAGACGTGCGCCTTGGCATTGTTGGTACGTATGCCTTGTCCACAAGTAGGGCACAATCTCAAGAGCTGACAAGCACATTTCTGCTGTGAACCTTGCGTCTTTAGGTGTTGTTGGTAACAGGCAGGACTGACAAACGTGCGCTGACAAACAGAGCAATGCACTCGTTCTTGTCCTTCGTCCAGACAGGGTGTAGAAGCTAAACATCCTGAGCATTTCGATCCACAATGCTTGTGTTGCTCTCGATTGTTATAGCCATAGTCACATTTCTCACAGTAATAACTGTATGACAGGAATCCAGTGATACTGGTAATGGCATCAAAATGTTCATCGTGATGATAGACGTGAATGTATTTTCCGTCTTTAAAATCTTGACCTCGAAACAACAGAGGTCCGCGCACTTCTTGAGGGTGAACTTTCAAGGTGTAACGTGGAGCCAAGACGTCTTGCAACTTTTGCATTTCAGGAATGCCGCAGGGTGTGTCTTTAGCTAACCCCGCTTGCTGTAACAGGAGTTCTGCTTCTCTTTGTTGTTTGGCTCGGTCCGATCGTCGAATAGTTTTCCAGGCTCTTTTCCATTCTACCGTATCGTTCTTGTCAGCATACGTTTGTCCCACCACGATGGCACGGGCTAAGCACATCTTGTCTTTTGGATTGTTAATTTGGACGAGACTACGCTTGAGGTTACGCAAGTTGTCTACCAACATCAACTTTTTTTTACCTGTCCCTTGGGGAAGAGACACGTGGGTCATGTACAGTGTCGCTTTTCCGTCCGTGATGTGAAATTTGTCGTTGGATTGTTGTACGTGTTGAATCTTGTCCATGATTTTGGAAGGTGTCAATTCTGTTGGACTGCTAAACTCGATCCAAACGGGAGACTTCAAATTGTCGTGATGAATAGAAAGTCTCAAGCGATCGTCTTCTTTGGCTCGACATTGCCGTTTTAGTGTGGTTAACAAAGAATCCCACACATCGGTGATGAACCCTTCTGCTTTTCCAAGGGTACGTCAGACTTGAAATCTTTAAATTTCACTGCGTACGTGTAGGCCGTGGTTCTAAATTTTCTGGAAGAGCGTTTGTCCGTCTCCCGAATATGGTAGTACTTTTCAGGGTTTACGGATGGTAATGGACTTTGATTTGGTGTAGACTCTTTAGGCTTCGATTCTGGTTCACTCATCTCATCTTCAAAATCGCTGGCATGAATTTGTGCCAAGACTTCAGCTACTGTGCGAGGCGATAAATCACGTTTCTGCCTCTTGCTTTCTTCTTCTTCTTTCTTTTCGAAATGATGCGATCGTTTCATCTTGACGGCAAAAAGTCAAATGACTACCTGTGAAACACCATGAACCCTATATATCTGTGTCAGACCAGGGCATATATAAAGGGCTAGTGACTCCCCTCTCAGTATTCATTTCGCTCTCAAGCCGACCAGCACAATGGAAGAACCCACACAGATCGAACTTCTGATTAGAGCATTGCGAGGTGTGATAAGAAAGTTTTCTTCAGACAAGCCAACGGACTACTCTCCTTCCTTTCGAGATAAAAGTCAAGATACTTGCTATATCTGTCAAAAGAAAGGGCATTGGGCTACAGAATGTCCAGACCGTCAAAGAAGCAAGGCCAGTGTCAAAAGAAACAAAAGTCAAGATACCTGTTATCATTGTCAAGAGAAAGGACATTGGTCTTCAGAGTGCCCTAAGAAACAACAGGAGCAGGAGAAGGAGGAAGAAGAAACAGAGGTAACCTTGACAAAAGAAGAACCCAGACACGTTCAGAAAGAGAAGACAGAAAAGAAAAGAAGACGAGAAAAATGTGAGGAAGAAGAAGAGGAAGAAGAGGAAAAAAGTGTAAAAGTGAAGAAATTGAAAAAACAGAGAGAGTGAAAGAAAAAAGAGACAGAAGAAATCTATGAACTTTTTTAAAAGTGTTGTGTTGTGTTATGTTGTGATATTGAATTGTAAAAAATTTGTAACAGAATAGACCAAACTGAAAAAACGTAAGTGTCTCTTGGTTTTCATTATTTAGAAATAATAAGGACCTACACTCATACACTCACAACACGTACATCATAGGGTTAAAGAAGGGATTTTGAGTTTTAATTGATTTTGGCAAAATGAATAGTCACTCTTTTCGAGAGTATTGGGTAGCCCTGAAAAGGACTGTTGAGTGTTTGTTTTTTTCCTTAGAACAAACTCAGGAACGAGAATCAATTCGCTTTAACTGTCTTAAGCCTTTGCCACGGCCAAGGCCTACTTGTGGACTTGCTCCTGTCAATGATCTAGTAGATATCACTAGGGGTGGTATCTCTGGTGTAGTCACAGGGTTAGGTTGTTTGGCTCGGGAAGGTCTTTTTCTCTTGGGTCGTAATAAAGAAGTCTGATACATTTGTTTCAGACTTCTTAACTCGGCCAAAATGTCCAAGAGTACCGTGACCGTTTGACTTTCGCTGTTCTCCTTCTCTCCTAGACTTTGTTTCTTCTCTACTGCTTCTTCTTCTTCCTGTTGTTTCCTTCTTGCCTCTTCTTCTTCTTCTCGCTGTTTCTGTTCAAGAAGAAATACTTGCTCTGCTTCTTTCTGCTGCTGTAAAATTTCTCCAATTCTTCTCTCTGTCTTTGTTTAAAATCGTCGACACGTGGTAATGAAGGAGAAAGTGGCGAAGGTACTGGTACCGGAACAAATTCTTGGGAAGAAGATAAAAATCTACTAAATCCCAGTTGAAATCAACCTCTTCGGGAAGTAGCACTGTGTTCACTTTGGTAGCTGCTGCTGTACCATTACTTCTCGTCTCCACAGCCGGTGCACCCCAATTCATTGTCTTCTTAGGTTCCGTCATGTTTCACAAAACACTACCGCATCGATTCACTGCGCACAGACGCTAGTGTGCCTATATAGGAAATGTGACGTCACAGGTAGCTCTCTTCGGATTGGAAGACAGACTCCGCGAAGTGACTGAATTTTGTAACGCGTGTTGGGATTGGTGAACCCTTTCAATCCGTTTCGATCCGGTCTTCCACTATAAATAAACGCGGTTCACTTCATTCCCTTCACCTGTTCTCGTCACAGAGAAGATGTTGATCGACGTAGAATCCTCTACTTTGGTATCCTCAATGCTGTTCCGTACAGACTTACCCATGTATGTGAAAACAAAATGGACTGTCATCCGGATCACCGGGGCCACTCTTTGGAAAAGAAGATGTTATGTGGAAAGACAAGGCTGTCTTAAGCGGACTCTCATCTACGGACCAGAAGTGAGACACAGTTTAAGACAAACTTTGAGAAATTTGAGGAAGATAAGAAGACCTATGCGATGTCCTGTATGTTAACAGAATGGTGTTAACATCACATAACAAACAACGGCCCTTTTCAGGGCCACTTCCAATGCCTCGAAAAGATCTTAATTTTCATTTTATCTCCACCCTAAACGAATATATATATATAAAACCCTTCCTCTACTAAAAAACACGAACGCTCTTGATTCGTGTTTGTCTATAGCCCTCTCTCAGGTAGCTTGACGTCACAGTACTTCTCTTTGTGCTATATTGTTACCAGTGTGACGTCATGCCACCTGTCGCTTATCGCTCTACAAACCCACAGTCTCCTAGTCACCGCTCTACAAAATTTCCATTGTCGCTATACAGGCCCAGGGTGTTCTAGACCCTCTACTCCATTTTCCATTGTCGCTATACAGGCCCAGGGTGTTCTAGTCCCTCTACTCCATTTTCCATTGTCGCTATACAGGCCCAGGGTGTTGACCTACTTCTTGGGGCTATACTGGCCCAGGGGGGGTCTGTAATGCTAATTCCTATTGTCGCTACGGTAACCCACTATACTACTCACGAAAACAAGAGCCAGTCAAGCATCATCCAGCGCTACCAAATTCTATCAGAGCAATTATACTTGGCCCATCTGGGTCTGGTAAAACGCAATTATTACTTAATCTGATAATGCGATGGCTGAAGTGGGATAAATTATATTTAGTAGCACCATCTGTAGATGATCAACGATGTTACGAAGTACTTAAAGATTTTAATGAAAATGCAAAGTCGCTGACGTGTCCTGGTAATGATGCTATTGATTTTATTACCGATATCGATGAAGCTCCATCCATAGACGATCTTGATGGATGTATCAATAATCTCGTAGTGTACGATGATGTAATGCTGGATAAACAATCCAATCCAGCTCGGATATTTTCGCGAGGCCGTCATAAAAATACAGACGTTATTTATTTAACTCAGAAATACACGCAAATTCCTAAAGTGATCAGAGATAATTGCAATATCTTAATTGTGTTTAATGGGGTAGATAATTATACTTTACAAAATATTTATTATACTTGGTGTTAAGGAGACATGAATATGATTAAATTTAGAAACTTCTTTTCAAAAGCACAAGCTGTTCCGTTCGGATTTATAACGATAAATTTACATGACCCATGATCTAGATATCGTATAGGTCTGGATAAAATTTTTGGTTAATTATAGCAGCAGAGAGGGTGAACGACCAATACTGTGTGACCAACGCGTAAACGAAAAATGCCTAAAAATAAAAACGCGCGTCAGAGATAAAGTAACGAGATAATCTAACTAGTTAGAGGTTGTGGTTTAACGTCGCTGACCTTAGTATTTCCTTTTCGTAGGAAGGTTTATTTTTTCATAAATAATGTCTCAAGCAAAATGGTCTGTTCACCCTCTCTGCTGCTTCACTATTTGAGTGAATACATTTTACTATATGAGTAAAGTACATAATTTTTTACTATTTTGAGTACAACGCGTCATTATTTTCGTCTTTGTGAAATTACTGTGAATCGTTAACCTTTGTCCTTGTACTGTGTAAGGTCATTTATCTGTATTTATATTTATTGCATTATTAGGTTCGTGCAGATTATGTTAATTTGTCCAATATTTGGATCTTATACACGCACGTATTAATCATAATTCTTTTTTCAGTCAAGTCATTCATCATTAAACATTGTATTTGTATCACCATCAAAAGTCTTGTTATGAATCCGAAATCCAACCCGGTTATCTTGTTACAATGTCGAGTCCCATTTTCCCTTTTTACGCTGGTATAAGTCAGTGTATAACTGACAAAAATATTCCCTTGGTAGCATTTACATTGCAAACTGTTCAATTCAGTTTAGCGTTGTCAGCTCTTCCCTTTCCATTACTGTAACCAAACTAGGCATGTAAATACATTTAAATACTTTAACATATACGATCAGGAAAATTCTGTATTTTGTATCACTGCAACGAAAAAAGCATGGCTGACATCAGAAAAATATCTCAATTTTATGGAACAACGAAAATTTAGTTTTGTTTACCGTTTTAGAAAACAGCGACCCACAAAGGTTTTTGGTGCTGAGGCAATTAGAGTAAGGTCTGATCTATGGTAGGGTTCGAACCTGCATCATTCTAGCTGCGTGTCCGGCACGCTAACAACTGAGCCACCAAAGCTAGGGTTAGATAAAGCTTTATTGAAACTGGAAGGCCAACTGGAAAACAAACTCCCAAGGGACTCGGAATGTATACGAAACAAGTGTTGACCTTTTACGCACAATCGTAATCATTGCAGTTAGTCTAGTCCTCTGCAGGCATAAAGGAGAAAGATCGAACAATTTAAATGACTTTCTCCAAGCCTCGTTCTATCAATAGTCACGTAACATATCACGTGACTTGCCAGTCAGATTGGTTCCTACGTTGCAGGATTACAAATGCTCAAGTTTGGACATGAGTTATTACTGCATAAATGTCAAAACCATTAATGTTCCGCATTTTTACTGGACTCAAAATATTTCAATTCTAAAACATTCCTATTTAACAACCTATGAAATGATATGCGAACATTTGCTCAGTTTTTGATTTAGTGAGCTTAATTCATCGTTGCCCTATTTTTTTTTTTTTTTTCATTAACTATTAACGCTATTATTTAGGTCAACCATGAAAGCCCTAACTCGACAGCTTTTACATCTGCATATTGTGAGACACGAGTCCGCATTCGGCAAACTTGGTCTTTATCCTTCATAAAACCAAGTAACATCTTTAAGTCCTGACCATATTATGTGATTAAGCAATTTTCTTAAAATAGTGGACGATTTCTCTACTGAACCCACTTATGTTATATAGTCGGGTCCAATTCTTTTTTTATTTTATTGGACATCAGGTATTCACCATTTTCAAATAGGGTCAAGTAAATATCACAAGTCTTTTGGTGAAAACTACTTGTCACTTACGTTCAGAGGATATAGCGACAACAAGATTTTCATGCCGACCGTTGTGGTGGCCATATTGGTGACCTAGCTCATTTCCGTTTACGACCACTCGACCATGGGATGAATGTGTGTGCGCCAAGTTTCATGGCAATCTTCCGAGTACTTTAGGAGGGGTAGCGATAACTTGTGCTAACGGACGGACGATGAACAACAGAACATCCCATAAGCTCTAATGCTATATGGCTTCTAGAGCTAACAATGGCAGATATATTTATCAAGTCAAGTCACATGGCCAGATCAACCAAAACTTTAAAATGAGTGAATGAGCGAAAGGTGCATATGTTGTCTCATTCAATAATGCATAGTTACTACCCTTGTGACAACCAACTGGTCTCACATTTAGGCTTCTTAGAAATCCTGTATTTTTGACTCTTTGTTTCATACAAGAAATCAGACTAGCATTAAAATCTGAGAATCATTATATATTGTATGTGGAATTTTTTTTTATTGTAAGACAGCCAAAGACATAGCATACACATCTTGTTTCACACACTGAGACTGAACAATTTCAGACTTCAAAACTTCCTAATCAATGGGTTGATACAGTTTCAAATGATGAACCTACCCAATTAAGATTCTTCCGTTTCTCCTGATCTGAATTTCACCAATAAATGCTTTGTAATGAATATTAATTATATCAGGAATCTTACAGTGACTGGACAAAAATCTGAATCAGATTTCAGTTAAATCAATCTCATCTTTTAAGTTAATCAATTAAATATCTTACATGTAAGTTTTGACTTAAATTTAAGATATGTTGGTGTGAAACTGAAACCTGAACCTTAAACTACTATGACATTGTTTCAAGATGCAACAAATTATCTAAAAATGTTGATCACTGTGACTTATTTATTTTCTACTGTTACCATATTTAGGTTGCAGCCAACTGAGCTACTTAAAATTTGGTTTATGCAAGAGTTTTTTGACTAGTGAATTCAAATTACACGAGAAGGCATGGTGTCAATGTTCTTTCACTGAAGACAATGTTTGGTTCGGTCTTAGACGTGCATGTATTGATTCCTCCGCTGACCTCTGCAATTCTGAGACACACACACCCCAACACACACACCCAAAAAAATAACATTGCACCATGCCTTTACCTCTCTGAAAATAGGGATAAATTCTCAAACTCAATTTATCAATTAATCCAAAGCATATTGTACACATAATCCTCCAAAAATTACTCCTTATCTTTGAATATCTCAGTTGAAATGGATACAACATCAGTGCTCAAAACACTGCATAACCTGATGCCCCTGCAATTCCAGAGAAGGTCCCT
The DNA here is from genome assembly GCA_016617855.1 of Megalonaias nervosa. NCBI lineage: Eukaryota > Metazoa > Mollusca > Bivalvia > Unionida > Unionidae > Megalonaias > Megalonaias nervosa. Next base: position 10,431 of record JAECUM010004545.1, read on the forward strand.
CCAATATTTGAAGTTGTCTGTTGGCTTGCTACCCCTCCCAAACACAACACTATTGCAGATCTTCCTTGCTGAACTAATAAGCCTGACAAAACTTTCAGCAATGAAACACAAGTTTGCTCTAAATTTCCAGCAAGACACTGGTAACACGATTAATATTTAGCCCCTGCTGGGACATCTGTTTGTAAGTCCTTTAACCACAAGAATATCATTTGCACTTTTATATATATATATATATATATATATATATATATATATATATATATATATAAAGCCTTAACTCTATGTACAAAGCAAGACACATTACCTACAAAGAGGGGAATGCTATTTCTTTTCTCAATATTTTATTGGTTACCTGTAATTAGTGCTCAGTTACACTTCATGTATATATAAAAGCAGTTCATATCTTGCTCATATTTACTGCCTGTAATACATCACTGGTTCAATGTACTGGAACAGTTCCTGCGTGAATGTAACCAACCCAGTTACCCAGTTGCTTAGTGATTTATCAAGACATTCATGGCCCCTGTTTACAACAACAGTGATCATTTTTTAAAAATCCATTACTTGCTGGCCATCAATTCCCATTCGAAAGACCTTATTTCTATAGTGTACTTCTAAATCTTTTACATTATCCATTTTGAAGCATATTAATGGTCTCACAATCCAGTACTTTGTGAATGTTTTACCAATCTGGACTAGATGCTTGCTTGAAAACTTAGCTTTTATTAGTTGATTGCTTAATTTAGAAATAATTCTCTGCAAAAATAGGATGATCCTGGAATATCTTTGGAAGAGTTAAATTGACAACTGGACTGAGAGATCAAATAGCATGTGGGAGAAAATAATTATCTGTCATATGCAAAAGATAGCTGCTATCACACTGCTAGTTCTGATTTCCTTTTGAGACAGTTTCAACAGTAAAGTACGTTTTATCCGGCTTGCTTTGGAACAAGCTTCTGTTAACATTGCAGCTGGATAGCCTCTTCTTTCACATAATTGGATGAGATTGGAGGCATGTTTCTCAAAAACCGACTGTTCAGTACAGATTTGTCTAATTCCATAGTAGTCGAGCATATCAACCTGATTTTTACAATGAAATGGATGGAAGGAATGACATATATAACTATGCTTACCTGTAGGTTTACGGTATACATCAAATATTATTTTGTGAATAACTGTAGTATCAAGGAATGTTATTTTTTTTCTTTCCATTGTAAATGTAATAGTTTTATGTAAGCTGTTACAGTATTTGTAGAATTTATTTAATTCCAACTCAGAACTAGTCCATATCATAAAAATATTATCTATAAACCTAAGAAAAATGGAAGGTTTTGGTGCTGAATTTTGCTTTTTCCTTTCTAGATCCCCCCAAAAATATTGGTATAAGATTGGGCTACACTGGTTCCCATGGCGGTTCAGCCAATTTTCAGATGATGGGAGTCATCGAAGGTAAAATTATTACAGTGCAATACTAGTCTTAATAAAGCTAAAATACCCTTAGAGACATAACACTTTTGTTTATTTATAGCTAGAGTTCTGGCTATTAAAGTTAAACCTTCTTGGTTAGATATTGTTACAAGCCAGAGGTCTATGCTTCACCGAGCAGTGTCAAACCCTGGCGTGATTTCCGCTAGACGTCATAAGTTTACCCCAAATTTCCAAAGACTTGTATACAACTTCAGTTGTAAATTGGAAAGCCCGACGTGTCCATTTTATACATGAATTTTACTCTAATCAGTGCAAGACCACAGATCTACCAACTTGTCAAATATCTATCAACCACACATCTGCATAGTTTCTCTTCATCCACTTTCCGTACCATCAGCAGTTCCCGCCGTAGAAACACTACAACTATCCCCTAACACAGGGAACTATTATAACTATGCCACCTTCGGTCAGTCAATCTATGGTTTCAAGGCACATTATGCCAGTACAACTGCATCACATTTGCCACCATGGCGACATAAACGGTATCTGCCAAGTCCCTTCTTGTTTATTCCATTGTGTAATTTACCAATTTCCTACCGTAAATACTGCCACTGCAGTCACAACACCAAGGTACACCACTAGATCTTATTAGGGACTACATTATTCCAGGGACAGTCATGCAGTTTGGGTCTGAATTCACTACTAAATGACCATGGCATCATGGAAACTCACTAACACTTTCTCTCCGTGATGTTTGCTCCTAGTAATTGGCTAATTATTTCGGGCTAAGGAATATTTCCTTTGCACCGAATTCCAATAATCAAACAAGTAATCACACAAATCTAAGAATTCCTTAAACATGGCGCTATAACCAAATGCGCATCTCCAAAATTTATTACAATATGTTTGTGTAGAGAGAAGAGACGTCCACTTTGGCTAAAAAGAAACTATCCAGTAAATTGTGGATAGCTTGAATTATTTATAAAATCCATAGTGTAATTGATGTATGTAGGTATAATTTTGACAGACGGTTTAATTTGTTCACCATTTGACTACTGATTTTTTTCAGTTGGTGAGTTATTTCCACTAATATATGGTCTTCCAGGAATTTTACCCAGATTAAGGCTTTTATGTATTTTTGGAAGCAGACTGAATCTGGTATTATGGATTTTGTCATTGATAAGGTTAAGAAAAACCTCATCATCTAATTCCCCTTTGTCATGAATTTGTTGTACAGGTTTCTTTTCACCATACTGTGATGTGTTTCAGTAATGTCATTCCTTACTTTTACTATAATAATTCTTATCATTTAATTGTCTTAGGGCTTTTTTGATGTAATCACCAGTTTCATGATTACAAAACAGAGCCATTATTGGCTTTTTTAATAACAATATTTTTATTATTGCATAGTTCTCTGTGGGCCTGGTTTTCATTGCTGTGATATTCAGGTGATATCTCCTTTTCTATTTAAAGTTAGCACTGATAATTTTACCAATTTATAGAAAGCTTCTATATATTCATTGTAGTTAGGTGATATCCATGTGCTTTTTTTGTCTGAACTGATTAACAATTTCATCTTCGAAAGAGTTAGTCTCATCATCTGTTTTCGGTGTGAGATGAAAAAAAGTGTTTCAACATAATCTGTCAAATTAGTTGATCAAATGAATCAACCAGATCTATTCCCTCTGACTGAGTTATGACGGTAACAAAACCAGCCAGGAACTGACTAGACCACCCCAGCAAATGGGAGGGAATGCCTCCACATCCTGCCAGGCATCATCTTCCATATTAATATTTTTAAAGCCACCTGACCTAGGCCTGTGTCAGAAAACAAAATGGTCTTTGAGCACAATATGAATGTTGATGACTGTCAGCTAAATATTAATTCACTTATAATCAATGCAGAAAACTGCCGGAGTACAGCCTTATTTACAAGTTAGTGCTACACAGCTTTAGACAGTCATTGTGATCCATAGTCATTTACCACCAGATATATTTCAAATATGATATTTACAAAACTTTGGTGAAATACAACAAACAAGAGTCGCTCAAAGGGACTTGTGCTCTACTGACTGAAAAAATGACACCATCAGAAGACTGCTTGAGAAAACCCCATGCAAATATGTCCATTCAAGCATGAGAAATAGTGACATGATTTTCATGATGCTGGCTGTATTGGCTGTAAGCAGAGCATCATTTTCATTTAGGACCAACTAGATATCATAAGAAGTCTTCAGCTGGAAACCAAATGTTAAAATGACCATAAATTCAGCAAGAGTAGCAATAACAAGATTTTCAAGATGGTCACCATGATGGTCATACTGGACATCACATCAGCACCATTTTCATTCAGATTCAGTACCAGTCAGACAGCATTAAGAAGTGTTCTGGTGTTTTACAATGCTGATATGACTTTCCACTCAGGAGGAGTAGCAATAAGAAAAATTTTCAAGATGGCTGCCATATTTGAGGTAAAATTGGCACCATTATTATTTGGGACCAACCAGGCTTCATAATAAGTCGTCTGGTCAAAACCCAATGTCAATATGACTTTCCATCTAAGAGTACTAGCAATACAATTTTCAAGATACCTGCAGTAGTAGACATCATGTAACACACCAGCACCATTTTTATTTAAGACAAACTAGATATAATAAAATGTCTTTTAATGAAAACCTCATCATGATTTGACTTTCTGACCTGGATATAATAACAATAATGTTTCAGTGAAACCCCGATACTGATATGGCCATCCATTCAGATGAAACAGTGATAACATGATTTTTAACTAAGCCTCTATGATGGCTATACTGGATGTCTGGGTGGCACCATTTTTATTTAGAACCAACTAGACATAATTCTTAGGGGGTGAACCCCATGCTGATATGACTTTCTGTTCAGAAGGAGTGGTGATAACAATATCTTCAAAATGTCTGTCATAGCAGGACATTATAATAAGTCCTGTAGTGAAAACCTCATGTTGATATGATCATCCATTCAGGATGAAAGGCAGCATGAAGACTGCCTTGGTGGCCATAATGGACATCAGACCAGCACCAATTTCATTTAGGATCATAATGGACATCAGATCAGCACCAATTTCATTTAAGATCATAATGGACATCAGATCAGCACCAATTTCATTTAGGATCATATTGGATCTCTAAGCAGCACCTGTTACAGAATTGTATAAATCCCTTTATTTATTAAATACATGTACTCGGGTTTTGTTTTTTGTGTACAACGATACCCGAGGATGATTTATGTATATTGTACAATATTTCGAAATAGTGAGTTCGGTTCATCCTATACCGCACGTACGAAGTGCTTTCGATGGGAAAAACCGAATACTTCCAGTGCACAGACGATGTACAGCTGCATCATCTGTGTATAAATGCCTCAACACACGACTAAATCTTTACATTACAGAACATCTTGTCAATGAGCAGTCTACTTAAGGACTTGCACATCTTCAGCTATAGAGGTATGTGAGTTATTTATTAATTTCTTATGTATATTATAAGTTATAACTATTGTACTACCACATTTATTTTTGTATATTTTCTATGTAGCTTCGGCTTATGTAGTATAATGCAAATATTTTCTATTCTTGTTTGTGACTTAGCAAGAGATTTATATTAGCAATATAAAGTTGCATTTTTAAGAAATGTTTATCGGACACTGGTAGGTTCACTTCTGAACCTGTTTATTGCTTTGTAATGTTGTGCTGATAATGTAATTTGTATAGCCTACCATATATAATGTCATTACATTTTATCATATATGCCCGTATCATAGATGGTACACAGTGTTAGATTTATTTTCAGTTGATCAGAGTCGACAGGGTACCAGCTGTTGAGCCAACCATAGAAGCTGACCATAGCAGCTGTAAAGCTGAACCACAGCAGCCATAGAGCTGAGTGAACAGTGTGTTGCTGGTCAAGTAGCAGGTGATTGGGCGTTGCTGATCGAATTGGTAGGCGCTGATTGCTTGATTGACCAAGGAATTGAATGGTGGTCGGTGACTACCTGAAATGCTGACTGCTTGATTGACCAGTGTGACTTGTAGCCAAGTGTGCTAGTGATGGAGTGTTTTGTGTTACTCCATGCATGTAATCTTTTAGCCGTGGGCTAATTTTGGGGTTTGTTATACTCAGTGTTTTGGGACTGTAATGATATTGTATGATATCTGTCCATTTGTTTTCATCATTTACTATTTGAGTAAAGTACCTTCTTTTTCACTATCTGAGTGAACACATTTTACTATATGAGTAAACTACATCATCTTTTACTATTTGAGTAAAACGCATCATTTTTTTCATCGTGTGAAATTACTGTGAATCATTAACCTTTGCCCTTGTACTGTGTAAGGCCATTTATTTGTATTCACATTTATGTTACATTATTAGGTTCATGCACATTGTGTTAATTTTGTCCAATATTTGGATCTTATACACGTACGTATTAATCATAATTCTTTTGTCATCCTAGTCATTCATCAATAACGTTGTATTTGTATCACCATCAAAAGTGTTCTGTTATAAATCTGAAATCCAACCTGGTTATCTTGTTACAGCACCATTTTCATTTAAGACCAAAGAGACCATGGGATGAATGTGTGTTTGAAGTTTCATGGCAATCCTCCAATTAGTTTAGGAGGAGTAACGATAACAAACTTGTGCTAAAGGATAGATGGACATCACACAACAAATAACGTTTGGGATGACAGGCAATCCCATAAACTCTTTTGGTCAAAGATGTGTTTAGCTAAAGCCTAAGTGTGGATGTACATGTGAAACTGACTGGAAAATTTGCAGACTTTCTACTTAACCAGAATCATTATTTGAATAAAAATACACAAAATTTAAAAAAAAAAATTCTTTTCATTTAAAATTTTAGGCAAGTAAAACAGCAGCTAAATTATACAAAACAATTACATAATAATGATTTAATCAGAGTAATATGAACTCATAAATTGGCATACAAATGTAATATGCTGTGAATAATCATCTGGAAATAGTTGGCGGTAGAACACCAATTTAATAATAGCTCTTCAATGCAGTACTTTGAAGAGTCTGGTTTAATATTTATGTTACGTACAATTCAATCAATCATACAATCTAGCTGTTGAATGGAACTATTATGGTCTCTGAATTGTTTTATGTCTTTCACTATGAAACAGGTACACTTGTTTAAATTCAAAATTACAAAATGGCATAAAAAGGTCAAAGTAAACAATCACATAAATGTCAGAAGCAACTGTACTGTATTTACTTCTCATCTTTAAAAAAAATTTGAAATCTGAATCATGCAAATATTCTTAATTTTGGGAAAGCACTTTTTTTACTTTTCAGACTCCATTCCTGTGCAGCTCATATGTTGTTCACAGCAAACAGTTAATGTCTATAGCTAGATATTGCATTTGTGGGGTTGCCAAAATATATTTCTCCCATTTCACATATGTAATGTTCCAAGAACACATGCAAATTAAGTCATCTTAATATACTAATGCCAGAATATCAACTGCCAGTGTGCAATCTCAAAAGGCCCCTGATCCTCCTGTTGACTGCTTCCACAAACCCATGGTGTGTTCGGCCCTTGCAGAAATTCTTAAAGAAAACAAAGTTTAGGATATAATCAAGCAGCTCATTACTCAAGTTGCTTGGATAAAACACTACAATAATTTTTTTTATAAGCAGATAATTTTGACTAAATATATGCAGACACCTGTCCAGATACAATATTGATGTGAACGCAGTCTTGTTATTTAGCAATGATAACCGTCATACCAAATGAGAATATTCTGACATTTTCTACATTTACATGAGATAGCAGACACAAAACATTATTTTTGTATATAATCTAAATTCAATGTTGACACAGAATGCCAAAAATATAATTCGTCTAACACTTAATTCCTAAATGTTACTGTCGAAAAAGTACTCCAAGTCAAGATACATCCTAGGTTAATAATTAAAATTTGAAAGGAACTTTGTGTCTCAATACCTGATTGATTTCCTGTATTTTCTTAAAGAGAGATTCATTAAGGACAGACACAGCAGCCTGTTTTAGTGTTTCTATCTCCTGCTGACTGACTCCCTTTCTCTGATCCTCCAGCTCAAATGTCTCATTTAAGGCTTCCTGGTCTGCCAGCCTGGAGGACTCATTCAGGCCCATCACATCTACAGAAAAAACAGACATGCAACCAATCAAATTATTTCTTGACCCACTTAACATGCAAAATATGGCATTAAAATTCATGTCCTAAATCCAACGAAATTCATGCCCAAAATCTAATGAAATCCATGCCCTAAATCCAATGAATTACATGTCCTAAATCCAATCAAATAAACAAACTGCAGCAATCAAGTGGTTTGCATGCTAAACTTGTGACCAAAATGGTGCAAGATTGAATCCTACTATTAAATCAGCCTGGGTCTGATACCATGATGTGTCCATGGGAAGACATTTTACTCCAACTGCCTCGACACTAATATAACCTATGTGTTGCTTTGCCATCAAACAGCATACCAACTCAAACCAAACCAAGTTAAACCAATCCAAACCAAACCAAACCAAGTTAAGCCAAGTCAAACCAAGCCCATTTAAGTGTGAAATTCAAAAAACTTTGACAGTTCCCAATTGCTTATTCCAACAGTTTTCACAGTGTGTGTAATTTTAAACATTAATTTAGACTCTCTTCCCACTCCCACCCCTAATAAATACACTGGTCTTGGGATCAAAACCATAAAACTGGTATTTGTTTTCTTCTCTAACTCATTATATTAAGTTTTTTCTTCAAAATATTCGCAATCTAACTTTAACTGAAATTGTTAAACATTAGACCTTTTGATCCCTTACAGAAAGTCCTGTGGATAGAGCCAACAGTACTATTCCTACTGCAATATGGTTTCCATATGGACAAGTGAACAATCAAATTAATGATTTTCCTACTGCAATATGGTTTCCATAGGGACAAGTAGGGCATAACCAACTTTTGATCCGGAAATCGGATTCCACCGGATAGTATGAACTTCCGATTAATCGGAGTCGGACTCGGCAGGAACGACCGATTCGGATAATAAAAATAATAAAGTTGAATTTCTATAGCACCATGTCTAACACTGCATGTCATTCGATAGTGTGTTAATAAATTTAAATAAGAAGTCAGAAAAGTCCAATATGGTCAACACAACGGGGTGAAACGATAATACTTGAGTTAGACCGAAAGATTTAAATTTATTAAAATATATAATACACTCCTACCCGTTTATGTCAACATCCTCAATAATGAAGGCATAATATTGAATACATTGACACATGCTAATGAGGTATTAAAAGAAAATGATTCTTACAATCGTAAATATAAATAAAGTTAATAAGGAAACTTTCACAGCACAATAAACTTGTTTCAATCACCGATCACTTTGGAAAATGCAAGAATCAATCAGATTTCATTGCTTTTATTTAAGTCACCGCAAGAGGCCAACTTTATAGGACCAAACAAAAGCTTGTTTTATTTTTATCCGACCGCGACATTAAAGCATAGCGGCAAGATCAAGTATTTGTTGAATAAAGTACAGGATGGAACTGGCCGCTTGCCGACATAAATGATTAAGGCGGGAAAATTATAGCCTGGCGGCAAGATCAACTAATTTTTTGAACAAAGTATGGGTCGGAACTGGCAGCTGGTCGACATAAATGATTAGGCGGGAAAATTAAAGCGTATATGCTGCGTGGATGTATTGGAACTGTATGATAATGTAAATGAAATTTATATTAGCATACAGTGTGAAAAAATTGTGCTGAACTGTTGAGACTCTGCGGCTGCATCCATCATTAATCTCACATTACAGTTCTGACAGATACTGCGTTGCTATGTTGTAGATAATCTTGAGTTTTGATATACGACTTTCCATAAACTGTCATTTTGTTTCTAGACATACATCCCTCTCATGCACTATTTAGATACAGAATTTGTTGTATTGGCCACAATAACAAAATATTTCTAAGCCTTTACAGACAATAAAATTAAATGAAAATCTGCTAAAAGTAAAAAAATAATTTTATTTTAAAATGTCGCAAAAACAACGAAGCAAAATATGGGATTATTTTGAGATAAATGCCATAGACGATTCAAAGGCAGATTGTTTGGTTCCACAGTGCAAGGATAAATTAAAACGAGGAGGTAATGATCCACATTCATATGGAACCAGCGGACTTATCAATCACCTGCGTGCAAAACATCCGGATGAATATAAAAAGTATACCGGAATCTGTGACATCGAAAAGAAACGAAAAGCCGAAGTAGTAATGCAGCCTGGAAAGAAACACAGAGTACAGACAATAGAGTTCCTGCTAGAAAAGAAAAAACCGTTTGAGGCTATCAACCCGCGCCAGTTAATCATAACTAAGAAGATCAAAGAAATGATTGCGGCTGATGCTATGCCTTTCAGCATGATTAACAACGTAGGCTTCATTCGCTTTCTGAATGAACTTGAACCTCGTTACGTTATTCCATCTGAAGTCCATTTGTCAAGAACGCTTATTCCGGACTTATATTCTGCCGTGAAGAGTAAAATTGTTATTTTACTAGAACAAGCAGCCTACATAAGTTTTACAAGTGACGTGTGGACGAGCACAAATAATTTGAATGCCTTCATTTCGCTTACCGCTCATTGGATTGACAGCAAGTGGAACAGAATTTCCATTGTTCTGTCACTACGAAATCTTGAAGACCGACACACGGGCCAAGTTATTTCGGATAACATCCTTGCAATGTTAGCAGCATGGTCTATTCCAGATGAAAAACGTGGAGTTCTCGTGCGGGATAATGGTGCGAGCATGAAAAAAGCGGCAGAGTTATCTGGATTGGATCACTTGGGATGTTTCACCCACACGATCCAGCTAGTTGTCAAGGTTGGGCTTTTAAGTCAAACATCCGTTATGGATGCTATTGTCACTGCTCGTACAATCGTTGGGTGTTTTCGGCATTCAACTCAAGCCACAGAACAATTTCTCAGAATCCAGAAGTCTTTGACATGCGAGGACGGCACGCCATACCCGACACACCGTCTTATCCAGGATGTTACAACCCGCTGGAATTCTACGTTCTACATGCTCGAGCGCCTCATAGAACAAAAGAAAGCTATTGCCCTCTATTGTCAGGAAAATGATGGGGTTACAAATCTAACGGCACATGAGTGGAATTTGATGGAACGGGTTTTGATTACACTTCAACCATTCGAACAGGAAACCAGGAATGCCAGTATGTCTACTGCAACAGCAAGCATGATCATCCCCAGTGTTCACGTTCTCATGGTAACTTTAACAAAACCTGCAAGAGTCCGAGATGACATCGGAATACAGACCATGCGGGCGGACATGCTGAAAGATTTGCGTACACGTTATGAGGAAGTGGAGACAAACAAGTTGTGTGCACTTGCAACGGTTTTGGATCCCATTGACAAATTGTTGGTTTTTAATGCACATGGGCATGACGCTGTAAAGCACATGTTAATGGATGAACTACAGATCGAGTATGAAAAAACAATCACCACCGTCAACATTCCAGTCTCAACAGAAGTGGATCCAGGACCTTCAACTTCGACTGGCCTAGATTCCTACTACCAGGAGTTATTTGCCTCTAGCACATCCGACCAAAATCTCGCCTCTGCATCCCTGTCATCTGAATTCACGTGCCAGCGTGAATTGGATTCGTATCTAGCTGAGAAAAATCAGCCGAGGACTTCACCACCAACGAACCCAGTTATATACTGGAAATCCCAGGAAAAAACATTCCAGCTTCTGGCAGCTGTCGCTAAACGTTTTTGTTCAATACGCCCTCTAGCGTCGATAGTGAAAGAAGTTTTAGCACCGCAGGTGCTATTTGCAGTGACAAACGATCGAGCATGTCCGCTGAAAAAACGGAGATGCTATTATTTCTTGCAAAGAACTTGGAAGTTATAAATTTTGATTATTAAATTTCTTTATTATCTATTAAACTGCATGTTTTTACTTAGGTAGATGAAACATGGCAGAAATAAACTGCTTAACTTTAATGTTATGTTATATTATATTATGCGCTACATAAATATATCAATATTCAAGACTCTTTAACTCGCATTTCTAAATTTATTATATTATAATATCTTTGCCATAAAACAAGAACAATATCACAGGAAAATAAATACTGAGGGCGCCATAACACGTGGATTTCAGTTTGCGAGTTTTATTTGTAAAATCGTAAGTTTTTATAATTATTATGTATAACAATGTGATCGTAGAAAAAACGTTTATAATGTTTCAGTACATTTTACAAAAATAAAAACATTTCATGGATTCTTTGTGGCTTTGAACTTCGTTGCATTTTGCTATAGTCCTGCCATATCCTTCCCCTTGTGACGTCGGTGTGATGTGCAAAACGTGTGTAACACGGTTTAAAAAGTTAATTTGAAAAACCTTTTAATTTAGCATTTCCGATTAATTGAATCGTATCCGGAATCGGAAAAATTTCATGCCCAAGATCCGGAATCGGAAATCAGTAGAAAAATGCTAATCGGTTATCCCCTAGGGACAAGTGAACAATCAAATTAATGATTTTCCTACTGCAATATGGTTTCTATAGGGACAAGTGAACAATCAAATTAATGATTTTCCTACTGCAATATGGTTTCCATAGGTACAAGTGAACAATCAAAATAATGATTTTCCTACTGCAATATGGTTTCCATAGGGACAAGTGAACAATCAAATTAATGATTTTCCTACTGCAATATGGTTTCCATATGGACAAGTGAACAATCAAATTAATGATTTTCCTACTGCAATATGGTTTCCATAGGGACAAGTGAACAATCAAATTAATGATTTTCCTACTGCAATATGGTTTCCATATGGACAAGTGAACAATCAAATTAATGATTTTCCTACTGCAATATGGTTTCCATATGGACAAGTGAACAATCAAATTAATGATTTTCCTACTGCAATATGTTTCCATAGGGACAAGTGAACAATCAAATTAATGATTTTCAATTTAGTTATCATACGACACTTAAATTGTTTGAAGACAAGGTAAATGACAGACAGAGGGTTAGACGGAGGACATTACCTGTTCTAAAGGGTGATAATTAAACCAACTAGCACATTTGGGAATTTAGCTTCTCACATCATCATTAAGCAGTCCCATATAAGACACTGTATAATATCATGAGTTTGGTAAAAAAAAAATACAAATGTGTGTGTGTGTGTGATTTATAATTTTAACGTAGGTTTAACAATTTTTCAGTCATATCACTACAATGTCTGCAGTGTGACAGTTTATAGTGATGTCTAGCACTAGGGCATCATGCAGCAGACATGTGGCATGATGTCCCACCCAGTCACATTATCCTGACACCAGGCTGACCAGTCCTAACACTAACCTCTTAATGCTGAGCACCAAGCGAGGCAGCTGTTAGTACCATTTTTTAAAGTCTTTGGTATGACTCAGCAGGGGTTCAAACCCGTGACCTGCTGCATCCGAGGCGGATGCTCTAACCACTAGGCAAAAAAAATAAAAAAAAAAAAAAAAAAAGGCAAACAAAAAAGCAGTGTAACAAGCACAATAAACACTAGGTGTTGCTCTATGCTACAAGATGTTGGTGGCAAAGTGAAGTATAATCTTGGTGTAATATCTGAAAATGAGTTGAATTATTGGGAGTTGACCTCAATGTGAGTCTTGTACACTTTCTAATTCTTACACAGCAATGGCACAAATATATACATTATGAATTTAGCTGAGACTGCCAACAATGTAAAACCTAACCTTGAAGCCTGCGCATCTGCTGCTGTCGTCTTATGTACCCTTGGTACACCGAGGGCTGTTTCTCCAGTGGCACACAGTGGATCAGGTAGTACTCAAGGTGTCGCCACAGCAAAAACAAACAGTTTTCCAGAATATCTTGCCTGGGTCAAGGAGAATTGCAACAAAAATTGTCACCATAATAACTAATTTGAACAAGGAGAAATAAACAGTTCTCACCCAATATGTGGGGTAGGATAAAAATGACCCTTTATTTGCTAACAAGTGAATCCAAACAAGTCTGATATTGAAATCATTTCTGCAATACTAGTTGGCTATATGTTTCTGAAATTGGCTACTTTGTCAATTTATTTGCAGTGGGGTGACAATTGCACTTTTAATTGATTTCGGGTTTAAGATTTCTGCCTCCTGACTCCATTTTGGACAAACATCAATCTCATTATAATTTCTACAAAGCTTAATCAATCTTTTTGATACTTTGTCCAAACAGATTATGACAGGAAGGTGAACTGATTATCAGAAAACATCTGGATATTTTGTCTACTCTAATACACTGGGTCCCTCTTTTTGCAACAATTTGCAAAATACATGAAAATTTTGCAGTACCTGACATCAGTGTAAAGTTTAGTGTAACAGGCGATATCACAGTTCCTAGAATACGGGGATTAACCCAAGATTGTTGAAGTCATCATGAGACAGGTCATCAAGTCATCATGAGGCAGGGTTCATGTGTATAGTTGCCTACATCACCAAAGGTGATTTTCTTTCTGATCTTGGTAACAAATGTGCAAGTTTGGCAACAAATTTTGTGACCACTTTTTATCAGTGGACTTGCTTAACTGAGTATTTCAGACCAGAGAGAAATTTAAGGAATCAAGGAATCCTGGATAAATATAGACATGTTACTAAAATTCTTCACTTTTTCTACAACTGTGGTCATTGTATGATGCTGAGGAAGAGAAAACTTAGCAAACTTGGAAGTTTATTCCATTTTATGTCACAATGGCAATCATCTCTTCCACCACGAGACATTTTCAAAATCAAGCACATTATCAGTTGGTAGATCTATGTCTGCAATTTGCTATTGGACTCAATTTATAATTGAGTACATATGGTACAAAGATACCTCTAAATGAGTACATATAGTACAAGGGCTGTGCAGGTTGCAGTTGGACTCAAATTATAAGTGAGTACATATGGTACAAGGACACTTTTAAACAAGTCCTGCAGATTGTTGTGTGCTGTTTCATATGTATTAGTTCCAAGTACATCTTCAGAATGGTCATATAGTAAATGCGTTTTTTTCTTAATGTATCCAATTTACCAACAACTAAGTAAAAACTTTATAAGAACGCTTACATATACTCACTTGCATTAAAGTGGTAAAGTGAAACTGTTGTGTAATTTGGCCAAATGCATACTGTACATGCTCTCTTACAAGTCAGATCCAACTGCAAAGTGCACAGACAAAGACCTGATTGCTGGGAATAATAAGAATAACAAACAACACTGATCTGCCAGACTATTATGTGATGTCAGATCAGGGTCTATGTTATTTGCAGCTGGAACTGACTTATGAGTACAGAGAATATATTAAGTGATTAATATCAGATAAACATTATTGAATGGGATAATCCATCATTCATGTGTACATCATATCGGGTCAGGGCCCAAGATGGATGAGTACTCAAAAGCACTAACCTTTACAGATCACTGACATCTGTCTGCATGAGTTTGAGTCTCGGCCTGGCCAAAGTGCATGTAAAAAAGCTTGCCAGTAGTTTCCTGTGGGTTGCTGTTTCTTCCTCTACCAAATATACTGGCTGCCATGTACATAGCCTATCATGTATACTTCCTATCATGTATATAGTCTATCATATATACAACCTATCATGTATACTGTCTATCATGTATACTTCCTATCATGTATATAGTCTATCATGTATACTGCCTATCATGTATATAGCCTATCATGTATACTTCCTATCATGTATATAGCCTATCATGTATATAACCTATCATGTATACTGCAGTATATATGTTTAATGAAATGTTATCCTGTATACATAGCATAACTTTATATATGTAAAAAATAGCCTTGTATATAATAAATTAATTGCACCTATATAACAATATAGCATATCATACTTATTTGAATAAAGATTTGCTTTGATTAGAGGAAAATTAAACAGAAACACATTATCAAGGATACATGACAAGAATTGAAGCTGCCTGTAGTTGTAATGAATAATCTGTGCCAGCCGTTTCTTGGCCAGCAGCTGACGATGTTGTGATGACATCTCTACTGTTGCCACACCAGAAAACTGCAAGGAAAGCAACGTCAAAAAAACTGAATCAAAGAAAGTTGAATACTGCTGTTTTGGTGTACACATCTTATATACCTATACAACTTTCTGGTATACAAATATTTCACAAGAAACATAATCCCATGCAAAACTGTCAGGGAAGAAGTCCCAGTTATCAATATTCTTTCCATAATTACACACACACACACACACACACACACACACATAAGATACTGTGAATTTCATTAGTGTTGGTGGGATGCTTGTTTTCATAAAACTTGTGACTTCTACAAAACAAAAACATGAAGACCCAACAAACAACGATCATCCTGAGAAAACATAAGGATCTGTCCCAAAAATGCATCTACTTAACCCCAAAAATATTATTTTCCAACAACTATGAAAACTGGGAAGCACAGAATAAACGAATAAACACCTACACCTCTCCCATGAAAACTTGTGCACAACTGGATCCAAACACAGACCAAGTCATAAGCAAGGGCATTAGTAACTAAGGCATATCTGACAAATTAGGAAAGTGATGTCATAGCTAGTGTGAAAGGGGGGGAAGAACAGAGAAAGTGCTTGAATATTTGTTTAATAATTGCATTGGGAATAATTGCTTTTCTGTATAAATTACCTTTATTTTCAATTATATTCAGCTGCAGAAAGATTGTTTAAAACATTACTCCAAGAGGTTTCAACATGCATTTCCTGTACAAGTGAAAACATTGTTTATTACATCACTGTTTTTGCATGTGAATGTGGATACATTCTTGTGTTACTGTAGATTCAGAAGAAACAAAGATTCTTTATTTAAAAAAAGAGTGACAGTCACTTACAGAAAGCAATTTTGTTTGTTAAATTATGTTTCTCTGATAATACATGCCTAATCATATTATATTAGGATAACTTACTGCTATTCCAAATCCAACCCTCTCAGAGAGATGAAAAACATTTTTCTATGCATTATATATACACCAAGGGTAGCAACTCTTACAGGTTAACTCCCCTATCTACCTGCTAGGTGGTACTGTTATACCTGGATGTGCCCGTTTTTACTTGAGCAAAACCTTAAATAGTAGCATTGTATCTGAGGGCTGTTCCATTTAAGCACACATGGTACCCAGAGAAGGCAGTTCTTTTTAAAACTATATGTCAGGGTACTTTGATTTCACAGAGTTTATATTAAAATGATAAGAAAATTCTAAATTGCTTCTAAGGGTGAGGACACCACATTAAAAGCGTCTTCCCTGGGTCCCAGGTATGTTTTACTGTAACAGCCCTGATGTGATTTGGTAAGTTTGGAGATACATAATTTACAAAAACAATTTGCTTTCTCTGTCAAATGTATTAGGAGAACTGGTAAGAGAAGGTGAAATGCTAAGTACCCTACTTCTGCCTGTCTCACCAAGTAGAAGCATGATTGCTCAAATACAAGGATGAACTTGTCCTAATGTTAGTTTATCACAACAAGACAGTCTGTGCTTACATGTGCATGGAAAATCCGTGGAATTCCAAACCTGATTACTGTTTCACCATTACAATTTTCCAGGCAAATCCAGCAAAAGTAGTGAATTCATGTTGGGTCTAAAGATGTGCTTTCATGAATGGTGAGTGGTCACTGTCTGTACAGCCACCACTAACCCAAGAAGATTCAGTTCTCTCCTTAGCGAGGCCATTCCATGCAAATGAAAACTAGAAAATGCAGACTGAGCTTTTACAGTTGATGTGAATATTGTCCATGTATCAACTGTAACATCTGAGGGTAAAGAGCCCATGCAGCTTTGCATCTCTTGATAGAATGATTAAGAAGAGGGAATTATTGTTGCTTGTCTAGTGGTATCAAGCTGTTCTTAGTAAGGAGCCAGTTTGTGTTCTTAGACTGAACCATGATAAAGGAACTGCATATAGTTTGAATCTAAGAGTATCATATGTAGCTTATTCACTCTGCATGTTGAAGCTAGTGTTATGATAATCTGTAATTCATTTATAATAGCTGCTTCAGTGAAGGGGGAGGGTGATCGCTCAAACTTATAGACTCCACTGGGGAATAACATGAGTGAAAGTGGTCTGGATATGTCAAAATTGGACTGCAAGTTGGAGATTACTTCATTGAAGCCTAATTCATCTCTTCCACGTAGTCAGAATGTGTCTAAAATCACAGAACAGGTATCCTTTGAGAAAGATAAAGAAATTTGCCATCAGGGAATGGGTGCTGAGAGCGGTCTGACATCACTGATGTGACACCACTCACTGACAAAGTGGAGGATCCTCAACTGTTTTTTTATATACCAGTTTACTACTGGACCTGCAATGGACAGTGGCATATGGATTCGCTGTTCATATCAAGCTCTTGGTAATGAAAGCCATTCTCAATGTCTTCCACACCTGAACAGAACCTGTCCACAGAAACTGGTCATGATTATGTCAGACAATTCAGTAGGGGAATACTTTCATGGGTGCTCACGAAATCAGGTAATATACAAGTCTGACACATTCCTAGCTGTATCAGTGTCCTGGATGACTCATTATCAATGGAGGACAACTGCTTTACAAAGAGTTCTCCACTCAATGTTTTACATTTCTATTTCATTTTTCCCGCACCAAAAAAGCATGGGCCATAACTGTTTCTTTAATTATCTGAAACGTAATGTGGACATATACCCTTCCTCCTTCAGTTTTGATTATGATAATATTTACAAAATCAGGGGCACAGACTGCAATCAGATTATTCTTACTACTATGTGTTCCTTTGATGTTAGGTTTTGTCCCTAAGCTATCTGCTGAGAAACACAGTACTACTCTGGTCAAATCATCATGACATCCTGTCACCAGATAGTAAATGGTATCTCAGCCTTCATGGCTTCCCTCTCATAGGTTATAAAATGTATTTAAGAGGGTACCAGACTGGGAAGAAAATAAAGCATGATGAGGTCACTTCCTCTGTAAACAATGAGCAGCTCATGTGATAACTACAAATTGCCAATGAAGGAGTAAGTTGTTACAAAAGGTGCAAAGTGTCACAAGATATTCTCAGTTTAGAAAAGAACAGTCAAAGCAATATGACTAAAAGAAAAGAAGGAGAGTTCTTTGATCACTAGTGAGAAATTTTAATGTCAGAAAGATTCAAATGAACATCGGCATTATACATTCAATTGCAGTGAGTGGGAAGATGGAATCTACAGATATACAGGGACAGTTACAGCTAGATTTCTGTGCCCAGATTTTACTGACAAGGTCATTTTGCACCACAAATGATGATGATTACATGTCCTATGTTTGCTTATCAGTATTCAACAAGTGCTTCATGATATTTAATAAGTGCAAAATTAACCAGATTGTTCCGAGCAATCCATTTGCATAACAAATCATAAGCTGGGTATTAAATAACAGACAATACTACATTGTACAGATTCTGAAAAAGAATAAAATTCCCAAATGCTGACTGCTTTCTGTCTGTGCCTTAACTTTCTGTTATGTAAATGCCTAATGCATAATTTACATGTATTGTATATGACCATAATTTGGTAATGTTGATAATAACTACCTGTTTTAAATCTTCACTACTTAGCTCTGCTAAACCCTCCAGCTTCCTGAGGTGCTGTTTATGACTATCAAAGACCGAGATGAAAGAGTTGGAACACTGTTTTATTTGGTAGACAATAACACCCAGGTTCGGTGACTGGGCTGGGCTGAGTGAGGACAAGGAGAACTCTGAAGGAAAGAAAAAAAGGACAAAATAATAACAGTAAAGAGCCCTAACAAAATATCTCACTCAACATGGCTCTTTGCAGTAATTTAATCATTTTTAAAACACATGCAAGTATTATGTAGAACATAAAATCTTGCCTGCATGTGATAGGTACATCATGCATATAACTTTCCAAATTTCAACACCACATCTTGACACAGTGTTCCAACAATGTTAATAATACTATCATCAATGCTGCAAGAAAAGTGCTAATTTTATTTTGCTATCTGCAGACACAGGACAAGACATATTAATCTACATGAGAAACAAACGTATTGGTTGAGTTGTATGTGTAGAAAATAGTAAAGTCAGACACATAGAATATGAAAGGCAAACACGTAGAGTAGGCATGTGAAATGATATGCTACTAAAATTAATTTTACTTTTTCATCATTACTTTCAAATGAGATCAAAATGCTTTGAATACACAGAAACATTCTACTCACCATTACTTCCTCTGAGATCTCTGGACATGGCCTCCTCAAGACTTGGCCCAAACAGAATCTGACAGTAATGAGCACTTGGACCTGTGACGAAGGAGAAATACTTCACATCAATTATAAGAAATCACTTTCTCACTTGCTATAAATCACTATGATATTTATGTTGTCCACAGATGAATATGTATTGTTTATTATCTTCTAATCAAGACGGTATGCTTCTATAATGTAAATAGTTCTAACCTTTCACAGTCGGCAGTAAAACTCCTGATGCATAGTCATTGAATATGATGCATGCATTCCATCCAGGTAAGAGTACTGCCCAATAATGTCTTATAACCATATCAAAAACATAGTGAGCAGACATACTGGGTCACTATTATACAGCCTGGTTCTAGTCTTATGGACAGGGTATTCTTGGAAGGGAGTACTCCTCATTATCAATTTAACTGCCTAGGGTGGCCAAGAATGGACACTTAAATCTTGGACTATTAATGTGTTTAACCAGTGTGTTCAATTGCTGCCCGCCCACCAATCATAACTAATTTCACTGCTGACTAGTGCAAAAAATGAGAAACCAGTCTGCCTTGCCAGTTTGATTTTTAGCTATTCAGAGAAAATTTAATGCATGTCAAACACAACATTATATTGCTTTATTTTTACTTTATTATTTAATGTATTGGAAAAGCATAATCTATATATATACAAGCATAAGACATAATCTGGTGAAAAAAGTGCAATGATTATGCCAAAAAGCATGTTTGGCATGTATATTGCAGTGATACATCAGAAAATAAACTTACTAATTCTAATAAAATCCGAACAATTGGTCTCTATTTCTTTTTGGTTGATTTTTATTTTTGTGATCCCAATATAGTGTTCATGATGCTGTGACTACCATGTTTTAGTTTTATTAGTACAATCAATACACGGTTGAAGAAGTGATATTTAAAATCTCTGTCTTGAGGAATGAAGGATGCAAACGTATTGATGGGTTTGGCTGCTTCAGTTTATGGATTTTAGTCTAGCTCTGAAGCCTCACTTTCTTGGTATCTGCTCTCAACTGATACATATAGTGTAACTTTAAATTGATACACAGTGTGACTTTAAACCAATACATATAGTGTAACTTTAAATTGATACACAGTGTGACTTTAAACCAATACATATAGTGTAACTTTAAATTGATACACAGTGTGACTTTAAACCAATACATACGGTGTAACCTTAAATTCATACACATGGTTCCCACGCTTTTCTAATGATAAATTTCCAGGTCATTTCCAGGGTTTTTCCAGGATGAAATTAATTTGTTCAAGGTTCACAAATGACCATTACTGAATGGAATTAAAGAACATTTTAGATTATAAAAGATGTATTTTCTAAATCTAAAGATGTTTCTCTTTCAAGACTCTCCAAAACATCTAAGTCAGAAAAGATGATCATATACAAAACCACAAAATGTATCACATGAAACAAGTTTGATTATATTCCTATAAATTGGCATGTAAAGTCATTTCAATGTATACAATACAAATTCTAACTTTATTTTGCTGACCTGCATTATGTTGCTAAGTGGGAACAACATAAAGAACATAAATTAGTTTTGTTCCCTTTCCAACCTATAATTCTAAAGAATTCTATAACAATATATATATATATATATATATATATATATATATATATGCATCTTACAGAAAGTAAAAATTTTATATTACAGTATAAAAAAATAAAAAAAAAAGCAAATAATTAGAATCTTGTCTTGTAACAAAAAGAGTTTAACCCTGAATTTAACCGTGCCAATAAAATCCCAAACAAGATTTTTCAAACAGCCTATCTCCTTACGACGATCTGGTTAAAAATCCATCATTTAAAAAACATTTTCAAGAGGCTTGATTTAAATCAAATTTCGAATCCCAATGAAGTTCCAAGATAGAAGGCAATGACATCCTCTATAACCTGTCCTGTGTTGTTGTGTCAACAGTTCCTTGTTGAATTTTGTGAATCAAGAATAATATTCCGGCTTTAGAATTCCGAATAATTTTCACTAAATGTCTTTGTCCAAGAATTTTTATGAGCACTGGTATTTTCCAGGGAATATAAATTATTAAATCCAAAAAATGGAAGAATTTTAAATCAAACTGGCATCAACAATAAAAACACCTTGAGCTTTGAAGGTGTAAATTACAACTGACTAAATCCACTACAAAATATCTGTTTTAACCCTCAATTTTAGATCACATGGTGGGGTCACATGGTCACTTAGTTCGAACAACGCAGTAAAGTAATATGTCGATTAGCACGTAGGCTATTTACAGGCTCGATTGTACTGAATGAATCTTACTATAAGATTCAATAATAAAAAAATTAAGATATAAAGGTTGTTTCCAACAGAGCTGACGCAAGCCAAGAATGACCTTGATTACGACCAATGATTTTCACTGTGTTTAAAAATTTTGAACCAAGGTCAGGAACTAGGTCCGCTAAAAATACAGTGTAGCAATACTACTGCATTTTAATCAGGCTAAAACGAAGTGAACTGAATTTTCTGGAAAAATGTCAATTCCAGTGAATAAAGTTATCATTAAAATAACTTGCAATGAAATAAAAATAAAATTAAAAAATTGTTAAAACTAACACTCAAGCAATTAAATTACATATATGTAATTATACAAAGTGTACATGAAATAATATTTCTATACACTGGAAAGTGCATCTGCAATTAAATTGTCGTTTCCCTTGATGTGCCTGATGTCAAGATTATATTCCTGTAACAACAAACTCCACCTTAATAATCTTTAATTTTTGTTTTTCATCTTGTCGATGAAAGGGGGTTGTGATCACTAAACACAACAATCAAAGAAGGAACTGAACTAAGATAAACTTCAAAATGTTGTAATGCCAATATTAAAGCCAAACATTCCTTCTCGATTGTTGAGTAATTTCTTTGGTGCTTATTTAATTTCTTAGAGAAATAGCACGCTGGATGATCAACACCATTTCTATCTTCTTGAATGAATACCGCTCCAACACCAACATCACTTGCATCAACAGACAGTTTAAATTGTTGACTGAAATTTGGAGCTGTAAGAAATGGTGCATCATTAAGTATGACCTTTCACTTGTCAAAAGCCTCCTGACATTTTCCAGTCAAAAAAAACTTGTTTATCTTGCTCAATAAATTTGTCAGGGGTTCAGCAATATTAGAAAAATTGGAACAAAATTTCTGATAGTATCCAGTCATACCCAAAAATCGCATCAGTTGCTTTTTACTCACAGGCAAAGGGAAATCAGAGATAGCCTTGACCTAAGCATCTATAGGTTTAACTTGTCCATGTCCCACAATATGTTCTAGAAATGTTACACAAGCACGGCAGAATTCACTTTTGGATAAATTGATTGTCAAACTTGCATCATTGAGTCTGTCAAAGAATTTCCGAATTGTTGCTAGATGTTCTTTACAGGTGTCGTTGTAGATGATGACATCATTAATATAAGCATCACAATTATCTAGACCACAGGTAATCATATTCATCAAACGTTGAACGGTACAAGGAGAACCCTTCATCCTGAACGGCATCACATTATATTGATAAAGTCCATCTGGAGTCACAAATGCCGAAATTTCATTTGCCCTTTCCGTTAGTGGAATTTGCCAAAATCCTTTCAGAAGGTCAAATTTGGTGACATACTGGGCATTTCCAATTTTATCAACGCAATCATCAATTCTTGGTAATGGAAATGAATCTGTTTTTGTCACACTGTTCACCTTCCTATAACCAGTGCACATACGTAAAGTTTTATCTGGTTTCGGAACAAGTATACATGGTGAACTCCAATCACTTTCACTGGGCTCCATGAAATCATTCTCCAGCAAATACTGAACTTCCTTTTTCAAGTATTCCTGTTTGAGAGGGTTCATCCTGTATGGGTGTTGTTTCACAGGTTTGGAATTCACAATTTCAACATCATGAAAAATTTTGTTTGTCCTCATAGGAACAGCTGGAAATAAGTGCTCATATTCAAATAATAACTGTTTAAGTTCATTCCTTTCTTGTTGTTGCAAATGTGAAAGTTTCTGCTCTAGATTATTCATAATTTCTGAATTCCGAAGATTTGTCGCTCCAAAATTAGTAGAGTCTGATTGAATTCCTTCACTTAAATCCTCAGTGAGTGGGACAGGTACAACTAAATTAATTGCATGATTTACCTGGCTATCTCTTTCAATATACTGGTACTCCATTAATTTATTTAGATCAGAGTACTATTAATATAATTTAACTCATTCATTTTCTTCCTTACTTTATAAGGGCTGGAAAATCTATTTTGAAGAAAATTTTGAAGAATGAGCAAGAGAGAAAGAACTTTATTACTATACTCAAAAGTTCTCTCCATTAAAGTTCTGTGAAACCATAATTTCACTTTTGACTTGAATTGCTTAATGCCAAATTCAAGTATAACTAGCTGGAAAATTCCAGACAGAATTTGACCCTTGACCAGACTGAACAGATTTGGGAAGGCCAAACTGAACCTGTCTTATCTCTAATTCCAACTTTTTAGCTGGACTTCCATTTTCAAAATGTCCAAACACTCCTGGGTAAAATTTCAAAAAAATTCTCTACTTTTAATGATATTGTGAAAAAGCCTGTTGACTTCACTAAAAATTTCAAACAAAATGTGAAATAGTATTTGGGATTTAAAATATTCTGAAACTAGGGGAATTTAAATTTTAAAAAAAAAACAATTTTCTGAAATATTTTAGCCAAAATTCATATATCCCAGACAAACTCCCAATTTTCTTTGTTACATGTCAGAGCTCGTACAAAGTAACAAAGAAAAGAGTGAGGCCAACAAGCTTTATAAATTTTAACAGAATAATTTATTTCCCTAGAAAACAAGGTAAAAATATGAAAAAGGACTTACAGTTTATGAATCTAATCCAAAAATTAATCCTAGAATTTAAAAAATATAAGTCCTATCACTAAAAGTTCTAACTGAATCAAAGTTTGAATCCCGATGAAGTTCCAAGATGGAAGGCGATGATGTCGTCTATAACCTGTCCTGTGTTGTTGTGTCAACAGTTCCTTGTTGAATTTTATGAATCAAGAATAATATTCCGGTTTTAGAATTCCGAATAATTTCCACTAAATGTCTTTGTCCAAGAATTTTTATGAGCACTGGTATTTTCCAGGGAATATAAATTATTAAATCCAAAAACTAGAAGAATTTTAAATCAAACTGGCATCAACTATAAAAACACCTTGAGTTCTGAAGGTGTAAATTATGACTGACTAAACCCACTACAAAATATCTGTTTTAACCCTCAATTTTAGATCACATGGTGGGGTCACGTGGTCACTTAGTTCGAACAACACAGTAAAGTAATATGTCAATTAGCATCTAGGCTATGTACAGGTTCGATTGTACTGAACGAATCTTACTATAAGATTCAATAATAAAAAAATTAAAACAAAGGTTGTTTCCAACAGTGCTGACGCAAGCCAAAAATGACCTAGATTACACTCTGTGTTTACAAATTTTGAACCAAGGTCAGGACTAGATCAGCTAAAAATATAATGTAGCAACACTACTGCATTTTAATCAGGCTAAAAAGAAGTCAACTGAATTTTCAATTCCAGTGAATAAAGTTATCATTATAATAACTTGCAATGAAATAAAAATAAAATAAAAAAGAATTCAAAACTAACACAAAAGCAATTAAATTACATATATGTAACACTGATACACACAGTATAACCTTAAAATAAAAGCATCTCCAACTTCAACTTTACCAATACACAAATGGTGGTGCACACTGGATATCAATTTAATTATCTACTTTAATTTACTTCTTCAGATCCAATATCCAAAAATATTAAAGTCTATTCGATGAACACTGATGAAGGACAATGGAGATTATAACTGTCATGTATCAATGAAAATAGTATGCACCCCCCCAACACACACCCAAATGTCAACCAAAATCTGAGCTTCTCTCACTATCTCATGCCCTTGCCTAGGTCTCGTGGCTGATATTTATGGACTCTGTCACTCACAAATTATCACAGCTGAGGTGCATTGTGTAAGTGTTATTTGCAAGCAAAGATATAATGTAACCTAATTTACCTTTCCAACTTTCATACCAATCTTGTTGGGCACAGCAATACCCAGTAGAGATATTCAATGTTTTGGACCAGATATCCAGGAAAATATAATTATTCTGATAGTGCAAGAGGTAATTATTTTTTAATATTTAAAAAATTTTATAAATTATAGTAATTAATGATAAAGAAAATCAAAAATTTTCTATAAAGTGAAGTCAGCCATGAAAAATGTTGTTGTTGAGAAACTTCCTACCTTTTATCCTTTGTAAATGATAGAAAAGCATACTGACCAGGCATAAAATAAAGGATGGTGAAGCTTACTGACCAGTCATAAGAGAAAGAATGGATAAACTTACTGACCAGGCACAAAATTTTAAAATAGTTACCTGAATTGGAGACAATTGCTCTACAATATGTTGTAACATTTGTGGCCACCTCTAGGAAGGCAAGAGTTATCTCCTCCTTAAAGTTCTTCTTTTCTCTGGTTTCCTTGCCCTCAAGAGTCTTCAGTTGCTTGTTCAAGCTCTCAGACAGGCAATACTTTGGAAGGAGTGCAATCATTTGCCGCTGAATTCGTGCCCTGTGACCTCGAAACTCAATAGCTGCAGTATCGACTTCACTGAATTCGGATGCCTCATCACCTATTTGTTCAAGACATAAACAGTTTAGCTTTCCTTTGTTCCATTGCTTGGGGGAATCTAATTTCTTTCTTAATTGAGGGATTAAGAATAAATTACATACAGTGAGGCATGTATACAATGGGCAGTTCAATGACCTAAATTGTTTTCCTAGATGGATATATATATTATATATAAAGCTAAAAAAGTAAAGGAATGAAGAAAAGAGGTTTTTAATTATTTACTTGTAAGAGATGTTCTATACATACAGGTGTCTGCTATGGCAGGTTTCATAATAAACTATTTGTTATGTCAATGCATTTAATGCTGACTTTGTTATTAAATACCTGAAATATAATGATACAATTTAGAGTATCTACAGTTTTACACAAACACTAGCATCAATGACAATTTTGAACATTCTTAAAATAAGAATAAATTGTAAATATGCAGTTTAAATTAAATTACCAAGAAATCGAATTGTAGATATTAAGTTATAAGTCTGCAAGTAACAAGAAGAGTTTGTGATGTTTAAGACATACATTATACTTTTAAACCACATTACCAACTTAGCTTACAGGAACAGAGTTGGTATTCTGAAGGTACACCCTTGCAGATTACTAGTGTTAAAGGACCTTACAGTAACTGTTAGCCATAAATGTGATGTGTGGAGTTCAATTACAATGACACAATAAACAGACAACTGTTGAGACTCTGGATCTGACATATTCGTCCAGAACAACTAGATCTTATTCTAGAAATGAATGCTCATACTGATGATGTAACTAATGACATAACTGATGATCTAACTGATGATTTAACTGATGATCTAACTGATGATTTAACTGATAATAAAAAGGTGAAATTTTAAGCACTCCAGTTTCATGCAAGATGATGTCTGTTAAAAAATTTACATCCTATCAGTGACATTCCTCAAAATATAAAAGAAACACTGCCATAATGGATCCTCACTGTACCAGTATTTAAATACGTATGTATCAACTGAAATATGAACATATAAATTTAAACATGTATCAATTTAAATATGAATGTACAAATTTAAATATGCAGGTATACACATTTAAATATGAAGGTATAAATGGAAATATGAATGTATAAATTTAAAAATGTATGTATAAATTGAAATATGAATATATAAAAATATGAATGTATAAATTGAAAAATGTGTTAATGAAATATGTACATATAAAATTGAAACATGAATGTATAAATTGAAATACGTATTTATAAATTGAAATATGTATATATAAATGGAAATATGAATGTATTAAGTTAAATATGTATGTATAAATTCAAACATGAATGTATAAATTTAAATATGTATGTATACATTGAAATATGAAAGTATAATATTAAATATGTTTGTATAAATTGAAATAAGATTTCATAAATTTAAATATGTATGTATAAATTAAAATATGTATGTGCTACCTCAGCACAATGGTGACCAAATAAAGGTAAATGTCAAAAAATGAAAATGAATTGACATGAATTTAGAAAGATAAAACTTTCTCTAAATAAATGTAAACACAAAACACAAGATAAATTATAAAATGCAAATACATTTAAATTCTGCAAAATATATATTAAATAAAAGATAAGGGCAACACATATAAAATGTTTAAAACTTATGGATAAAATTTGTTATATAAAAAAAAACTGCATTCCCCCAGAAAGTTAATCATTTTCTAGAGTGGTACATCATGATGCAGTTTCTTCATGCACTTAATATGTTTTTCAATGTTCAATCAGAAGAAATGTTAAGAAGCAGTTCACATCGAACATACAAATGACAACATGAGGCCTTAGTAAATCTTAGATCACCCACCTGGCTGGTGTCTGCTTAATAATGTAATGCAGGCAAAGTTGGCCAAGAAATATGAGACAGTAGGATGCTTTCTGTACATAATTCTTCCAATGCCATTGATTGCATATGAGATGGTTACAACTGTTTGAAAGTTCTCTAATTTTGGTATCTTCAACCATATTTGATGGCATCATTTGTCCAATACTGAAATGCCTCAATACCAAATCATCAATATCTGTCAAGTTTCTTTTTGAGACAAAGTGTTTTATTTGTTTTTCTATTTTTTAGTGATGTGGCCATAATTGATGGCAGATTCACATTATTTTTACAAAACTGAAAGGCCTTGGAACTAGGATGTTTTCTGTCAAACCTGTTAAAATACATTGTTTTTTTGAGAAGTTATTAAAGGTCTTTCTAATTATAGAAACAATAACCAGATTTGATGGTGGATCATCAACAATTTGTACAACTTAACAGGCCTTTGATGTCAAATTTTGTTTAGTAGTTTTTGAGAACAAGTCATTTAAGGGATTGTCTGTTTTTAGTAATGGTGTCCATATCTAAATGCAAGGTTCTCAAGGACCAGTGTCTAATAAGCAATCAAGATTCAGTTTATATTTGTGCATCCCCATGACATGCCTCAATTTTTTCCCCATTATTCAGACTTCTTATCATCTGTATTTGCCAAGAATTTATGTACTAGGAAAACACAAACATGCAACCAGTGAGACAAATATTTATGTATTTGTGTGAGCTGTAAGAATGCATTAGGGTTAATGGATCAACTGTATAATAATGACTATATTGTGCCGATTAAAGATATAAAAAATTTAAATATAAAGAAATGAACAAAAAAACTTTGCTAACTTAATCCCTATCAAAATTAGCTGGCTGACGTCTTGTCTAAATGATTAGGTGACCTACCAAGGGCAGTACAGAGTGATTGTGATGGATGTGGGCATGCAAGAACACATTCAATATGGGCATAATCAGCTTTATGTTTACTGTATACACATGTTAACAGAACTAGTCTACTTAGTCCTTTTGATATCATTTTCTTTTATGGCATCAGTTATTTAAGTACACTTCCACCTGTCAGGGGATGGGGAAACTATATAACTGTTTATCGCTGTGCATCTGAAATACACAACAATATTCTAATTTGGCTGAGCTCAGCAGATTTCAGTTATTTTGCATAAGAGGCACTTCTAAACTCTATGTTCATTCACAAGAGAATTTTAATAAGTACTTCTAAACTCTATGTTCATTCACAAGAGAATTTTAATAAGTACTTCTGAGCTCCCACATCAATAACTCTGTAATTTTCATAACAAGATCAATTATTTCCCTTGAGAAACAACTTTGGAAATTCTCAATAGAGAATTTGTTGATCAAAAGTATGAAGAAAATCAAATTATCTGCAGTGATTTTGGATGTATACCCTAAGCAGTATTTGCAACTTGGCAGATTATAACTGAACTTCACAGAATGTACCATGTTTCAAATACTGGTCGAGGTACAGAAGCAAAATTATTGCAGATAAATTTTAATCATATAAAAAATCTGAAGAAAAATAAAATGGGGAATTTTTTCACTATTTCAGTTAGTGATTTGAGGGACACCTATAAACTTGGAAGATATACCTTCCTGTGTGTTCGGTTCACATGTATGCATATTTGATGGTGGATCTACAACTGTGAAAACCCTTTATGAAAGGAAGCTACCTGTCAAGTTCGGTAAAAGTCTGTTCAACATTTATTTTAAAAGTCATTTACATATTTTCTTATTCTTTGCAATGGTGGTCATATCTGATGGCAAATCAGTAAATTTGTATACCTGAAAGCCTTTTATGGCATTATGTTTTGTGTCAAATTTCTACTGACCTGAAAGCCCTTTATGGCATTATGTTTTGTGTCAAATTTGTACTGACCTGAAAGCCCTTTATGACATTATGTTTGCTATCAAATTTGTACTGACCTGAAAGCCCTTTACGGCATTCTGCTTTGTGTCAAATTTTTATAGACCTGAGAGTCCTTGATGGTGTTGTGTTTTGTGTCAAATTTGTACAGAACTGAAAGCTCTCTATGGCATTATGTTTTTGTCAATTTTTGTACAGACCTGAAAGCCCTTTATAGCATTATGTTTTGTGTCAAATTTGTACAGACTTAAAAGCCCTCTACAGCACCATCTTTTGTATCACATTTGTACCAATCTGAAAACCCTATGTTTTGTGTCAAATCTGGTAAATTTCTATTTAGAAGTTTTGGGGAAAAAGCCATTTAAAGGTTTTTATATTTTTAGTAATGGCATTCATAATTTAATGTGAATCAACATCAGTTATAAAACTTCTGAACCTCATTTTTGAGAAAAAGTTGTTTGAAGGACTTTCTCTATTTAGTAACAGCAGTCATATTTGATGTTGGGTTACCATCATTTGTATAGAACTGAAATGCTCTCTACACCAGGATGCTTTCTGTCAATTTTATAAAATTGTAATGAACAGTGTTTGAGAAGATGTTTAAACACAGTAACAGTGGCCATATTGGATAGCGGTTTGGCACAATTTGTAAAAATCTGAAAGTCCTTCATGTCAGGATGTTGTATACCATGTTTGATTGAAGCCGATCAAGTGGGTAGTTTTAGAAGTTGAAAGAATGAAATGTTGATGGACAGACAACTGACAAGAGATAATGTATGATGGACAAATGGCCATATCATTACATCCAGCTGAACTGAATGCCCTAGCAAAACCTGAAGACAAAACCTTAGTGATGATGTTGCTACTGCTGCTAAAAGGCAGATGTCTCACTCTCTAGTACTGATGGTAAAACAAACTTGAATAGGTCCAGTACAAGTTAATTCTACAATCTAGCAAACTAAACAACTTTTATAAACAAGGGAGCATGTACTAATATAAATAAGAAAGATGAGTAATATATACTAAGGATGGTCCAACAAATAAACAAATATCATATATGCTCGCTTATAAGTCAAACTGCAAACAACAAAGATCCTCATCTGCCAAATCAAAATGCACTGACCTGCAGATCATAGTCTACAGATTAGTCCTAACTGCACAGACCTAGTTCTGCCAGTGCATTATGTGATGGCAGATCTGAATCTGTGCATTTTGCAGTTGAACTTATAAGCAAGTATTTACATTATATGACTAGCAATATATTGAATGTGAACCTTGACTGTTGGCCCTGGCAAGAACAGCTGTGGTCAGGGCAAGTTCTTTCAATGTCTGTAAGTTCAGTGAGGGTTGTCTATCCCTTAGTATTGAATGAAAAACATCCCCATGGGCTACCACAAATTGCATCACCTGAAATATGGACAGATAAAACTCTTACCACAGAAAGTTGCTATTATTATGAATATACATTTCATACATAACGCTAACATATACTGTATTAGCATCATAAAACCGTGCCAAACTGTGATATGATATTTAGCAACATGGCAACATCATAGATTAAAGCAAAGTCTTTACAAGTAGTGTTTACAACTATTTGATTCACTGAATGTCAAACTTGTGTTTATCAGTCATGAAATTCATGCATCATTATGGTACTGCTGCAAGTAGTATGCCGATTGTTATCATTTGTCTCGTATCATTTCTTATCTAATGATCACTCAACATCTCAACACACTGGGATATATAGTTATTGCCACAAGGTACCTGTTGTTTCCTGACAATCAAAATCATTATGTATTTTAAGCAGGCCAGGGCCTGCATGTCAAGCCCAAGATCAAAAAATTACCCCAAAGTCAAAGAATTGATGTAAAAGATGACCTTGACCCAAAGATCAAAATGCTGAGCAAGCATGTCACAGATAAAATTGCCTTAGCTTCACAATTATTCATCAAAACCATAAAAATATGCAAATTAAGGAACTTTGAGTAAAACCACAACACAAAAGTTTATATGATTGCAGCTTTGACCCACAAGATCAAAGGGGTGAGTGTGCGTGTTGCAGAATGAATTGTCAAAGCTTTATAATGATTCATTCCAAATAGGATGAAAATTTATCATGGGATTTAAGAAATATAATGCAAATGAAAATACTTAATAATCTTTCTGCCAATTTTCTATGACTGACCTTGATCCAAGGTCAAAGGGGTGAGCATGCACGTTTCAGAATGAATTTATTCAAGTTGGAAGAAAATCCATCAAAAGTTTTAGAAGTATAAACAAATGAAAACCCTTCAACCAAAACCGAAACAAGAGACTCAGACTGTGTGACCTTGATTCAGAAGTCAAAGCAGAAAGTGTGCATGACACAGAATCAATTATATTTGCTGCATGATGACTCATCCCAAATATAAAGCAACCCACCACAAAGCAGGCCGTTTTGGCGCTGCCGTTTTGGTGCAGGATGTTTCGGCACAGGGCCGTTTTGGCGCCGGCCGTTTTGGTGCTCATTAACATGAACGTATTTCTCAATAAAAATAGTACATTGTTTGCACGAAAAACATTTATTTTTAAAGCATTCATAAAAAAATGTAGTACATAAAGTTGGAAAGAAAAACTTTGTTATTTTAATGCATTTAAGCCTATAAATAAACTTAGTTTATCAAAGTATTCAAAATTCCACTTACCCAGTATTTAAACCATGTAGGTAATTGGCACGCCAAAATGGCCAGCGCCAAAACAGCTCTGTGCCAAAACGGTCGCGCCAAAAAGTCACGTACCGACCTACCATGGGTTTTAGTAAGCATAAGCAAATGAAAAAACTGTAACCAAAACCTTAACACATATTTTCTGACTGATATTTACACCAAGCAAAAAGCAGTGAGCAACCATATTGCAAAATGAATTCTAAGCTTCAAAATGGTTCATACCAAGAAGGATAAGAATCTATCAAAGGGTTAAGAAAATATGTGCAAATGAAAAACTTGAATCAAAACCTTAAATGATGATGACGACAATGACAATACTGTCAGGAAAGTGACTGCTATGTCTTGCTTCCATTAACAAAGGCTAAACAAAAATTATGTTGTTAATGAACAAATGTACAGTACATACAGGTGTTTGCAAAGTCAAGTTGTCCGATATGGTGGTAGTAGTGAATTGGTACACACCTTCATCCCTGCTTCAATGTTTTCAATCCCCAGTGAGGTGAGTATGGCCAGACAGAGTTTGAGCGTAGCTAACAAAAGACGTCTGTAGCGGGACATGATGTCAGGAAGAAATTCATCCCCCTCCTCCTCCTCACCAGCTGATGGTAATCTGGGAAATACAAATCAAGCTACCTATAAAATCTGTGACTGTCTGAATTTAAATTACATAATATTTATTACTATCATAATGTCATAAAAAATACACATCATACAGTAAATAATCACAGAGTAACATCATATATCACAATTTTATGGAGTAATGAAAATACTCAACAGTATTTGAGACCACAAAAATGTTTCCATTTCAATAGTGAATTTTTTCTTTGTATCTACTCAAAACTGTAGACTTTCTTTTTCTTACATATTTGAAGGTGTAAAATGTAGATTTGCATGAATTTTTCACATTCTGTCTTGGCCAACTTTGTTAACAGTTTAGAGTACACTGTATTACTAGAACATTAATAAACTGTACCAAACTTTTTTACTTCTGGACAGTAATGTTTTAGAATCTTCTCATACATCTAATGCTTTAAATAGCAACATATGTTTAATTTATTACTGTTTTTTCATTAATTATGGATTAATACTGTGAACACTGCTAGGGTCGGTGTAGCATCACAAGAGTCCACTCCAACTGCCTTCATTGTACAAAATCTTTAAAGACCTGAACCTCTGTGAGTTTATCTGTTATGGTTTACATGCTTTGCTATTTCTATTCAAACACAAATTCTGTGGCCTTGAGAAGCTGGTCTAGTTTGGTAACAAATGCTTCACCCAATTTTGGTGGTCACTTGATGTTAGTTTGCAATCAACTCACATCCATGCTTGATTTTTCCAATATTTACAAACATGGGTACAGTTGTAATACTTTTCTTTTGGAATTTTGGTTGGTTTTAGTAGTGCCTTTAACAAATTATTATCAATATCATGCCAAGGAAACTACCTATGTGCCTTTCCCAGGGACACACCTACACAGCCAACTTGGGCTGTCCTGCGAAGTATCAAACCTGTGACTCTTGTATCAGGAGTCTAATGTTCTGCTAACAGAGCTACCACAGCTCCCCAGTTCTCATATTACATCTGACTGAGAGTTGCGCCTTTAAATTTGTGCCATTTGTTATTAAGTTTATAAGGTATTTTGAAAGTAAGTGGCTCTGAAAATTAAACATGGTAAGTTCAGACAATGTCAATTTGCATGAACATAGATGAACAGAGGACACTTGACAAAAATTTGAAATCTACTTGTGGTTTGGATTTTTTTTTATTTTTTAGTGGTACCTTGTTATTCTTTCACAGTACAATCATAAATTTTGTAGACCGTTGCTACTTATGATCTGTTCATAAACAAATAAGAGAGTTAGACAAGAAAATTAAAAATGGAAGGCAGATATATTTCCTAACAGGGAAAAGAAAGTAGTTCTTGAAGTGCTATCACAACAGTGGTAATACCACTTGATTGCTATTTTGGAGGAAGCAGCTCATAGCAAATACCATTAGCCTAATTTATTTTATGAACAACACTATCTGATTCTTATCCAAAGCTCACATATACTTAGGGTATCTTGTAAACATTGTTCTCTGAATGTAGGAAAAAAACACATTAATTATCCTCTCCATTGTCTGAAAAGCAGATATAATGTTATTATCTCTGTGCATCACTCCATCTGTCCACAACAAAACTTGTCATTGCTTGTCTTCCTATGTCATTTGGAAGATTTTAATGAAACTCTGTGTGTGTGTGTGTGTGTGTGTGTGTGTGTGTGATTTGGATTTTTAACATAACTTTATCAACATTTAAGTCATTTAGCTACGATGTCTGTAGTGTGGCAGTTTATAGTAATGTCTAGCATTGGGACATCATGCTGCAGACGTGCAGCATCACGTCGCCCCAGTCATACTCCTGACATCAGGTCCATCAGTCCTAACACTAAGCTCTTAATGCTGAGCACCAAGCGTGGCAGCTGTGAGTATCATATTTATAATTCTTTGGTATGACTTGGCCAGGGTTCAAACCTGGATGCTCTAACCACTTAGGCCACTGGAGTGGTTGGTTGGTGCAGAAGCATGACAAGATTTTAATTTTTTCCTCTAGCAAAAATTTGCTGAAATACCTTGAAAAATGGTCAGAAAGGTTGTTATTTTGAGAACTTCACTTGTCATCACTTATTACACTGCTAGGATGATCTTTCATAAAAACTTTGAAGGCTATAAAAGTGGCTGTTGTCAATGTGCAATACAGGTCTACTTTTTTCTTTTGGGTCATTTTTTGTAAATTCCTTGAATAATTGTTAAAAATGAGTATTCTGGGAATCTAATTTGTCATCATTGTTGGATTTTATTGAAACTCTGGAAGCTAGATTGGTATAGCTATGCATTATGGTTTTACTCTCTTCCTCTGGTCCACTATTGCAGAAATTTCATAAAATGTTTCAAAATGGTGTACACTGTGAATCAAATCTGTCATCATTTTTTCCAAACATCACATGGAGGATTTCAGTGAACTTTGGAGGCTAGATATATGGTTGATGTAGATACGCCATAAGGTTTTACTTTTCTTCCTCAATTCATTTTGGGGAATTTCATGAAAAACTGTCCAAAAAAATGGGGGAGCAGTTTATATGGAAATTCAGTTTATCATCTCTCCTTTTCCTACTCTGGTTGATTTTACTGAAACTTTGTAGACTCTGTTAACAGTGTTCAGCAAAAGCTTGAACTGGGTAAAGTTAACATCAAGGATATGGTAGCCAACTTGCATGGACAAGGGATTTAATCTGTAAGAGTTACTTCTCTTCATCTATGTAACACATACCAGGGTCAAAAGAAAGACATTTTCATCCTTCAAAATGAACAGCATAAAAAGGATGTCATTTAGTCAACCAGCATTCTCTTAAGAACATCTCTCCTTGCCCCAGGAGACAAGGCCCTGATTCATAAATAAAAACTGTTCATAGCTCCAATCTTAAAGTACATACCCTTACTTGGCATTATAACTGGGGTAATCTATTATTGCAGCATGGATTACTGGGTCTGTCCTTACCTCCCTGGGACACACCCCTTGAGTCATGAGTTCAAGCCATTGATGCCCCTGCCAAGTAATCTCTGGTGGTTCAGTAATGAAGCCTTTGGACTGATGAACAAGGATGCAAGTTGACTTCCACTGTCTGATCAGCCTAGGTCCTTAATATGTATGGATCTCACTCATAATCAAATTCCTTTGAGATCTTGATGATACAAGCTTACAAAAATGTGACCTCAAGAGAGTTCATGAGCTCAGCCAATCAGATACAAGATCATTTCATTAATATGTATATATGTACTTCATAATCAAAGTCATCCAAGATCATGATGAAATAAGCACATATAGTGAACTCAATAAGATTTTATCAAAAATATAGCCTCAAGAGTGCTTACAGTTTCAGCCAATGAAATGCAGCATCACATTATTAATGTGCATGTATACTGCACATAATCAAATTCATTTGTGATCTTGACAATATAAGCTTATCAGGTCAAATTGTGATAAAAAATATGGCCTCTAGAGTCTTCCAATTAGATGCAAGATCACCTCGTTAATATGCTTGGATATCACTCATAAATGAACTCATCTGAGGTCTTGGTGATAAAAGCTGAAAAATTAAATCTTATCAAACTCTGATCACAGACATGATTTTGGTCTTCCATAAAAAAAAGCTGAAAAAATTTTAAAGGGGGTTTTGGAGGGGTCCTCCCCCAACTGGGTCTCAAGGGACAGCGCATTTTACAAGCATAAAAAACTGATCCTGGTGCAACTTATGATCATAATATAAAACAAAATAATCATTTGAAAAACTAATAAACTTACCAAAAATGTTCAACTTGACTTGAATAATTTCACAATATTTATTGTCACATGAATTTGTTCTCCAATACTGTTGATGCTGAAATTATTTCATGTGCATGTCAGTGTTCACATTGTAATTAAGTCACATTAATTTGTCAATTTTTGCAGCAAATATATTATACTTCTCTCTTTTCATAACAAATCTGTAAAATAAACCATGCACATCAACTATATACAAATAATCCCATACATTCACTTGTCTTTTTCTACACTGGACAGAACCTGTTGATATGCCAGTCGAGATCTTTTTGCGGCTTTGGCAAAGATTTCTTTAGCCTTCCATTTTGTCACCACTGACTTTTTTGGCTCAATGTGCAATTGTTTCTTTTCCTTCTCAATGAGAGCCTTTTCCTTTCAAGCTAGTACTTGTATTGGCGACATGCAGTATGCATATTCTGACAGAGGGCTGCATCTGTTCTCTCATGCAAGAAATCTTTCTTCTAATAGTAATTAACTGCAATATTTCCAGATGCCTTCTGAGCTTCAATTTTTCCGTATGCAGCTTCTTTTGTAGGTGCTGTTCCAAACTCTTCCAACCGTGATTACCGTAATTCAGATCTTTCTTGCAGAGGTCACAAAATGCCAGTCCTCTAGCTTTCAGTTTTCTTATAAACTGACCAACTAAATTTCCATCAACTTTTCGCTCCAGCCATTCTCATTTCCATACGTTTTTTAAACCTTTATCTAAACGTTTCGTGTCATGGTCTCTCTCAACAACTCGGGACACCATGTTTTGCAAGCATGCTTCTTCTTTCCATTGCCATCAGTTTCCATTACACGAAGATTCATTAGATGATTTTAAACTTTTGACCAATCAGAATACTCTTTACAAGAGTCATGTGCTAACTAATATATGGAACGAATACTTTATAAGGGTTGTTGCGGAATGGGACTGGACAGACCGTTTTTTAAAAATTGGATCGGTGATGATATAAAAAACGGACTATATTAAGAAAAATCTGATTCAAGTCAGGAGGAAAGCGGAATTCCACTTTAAAACGGAGAAAAATCATGTCTCTGATCAGGAACAAATTATTTAGGTGCAGATCTTCAAGCAATGACCATAATATTTACCATGGCAACCGATCAACGAGAAGTCAAAGTGGGCCTCAAGTCATTCACCTGGCTATTACAAATGCAAGCAAATTCATATATGAGTAGAATTGTGAAGTGCAAGAAAAGTTTGGAGTTCTCACCCTCCACTTTATATATTAGGCCCAACAAAATATGTGTTTCTGGTATTGTACTGAAAAAACTTGGAATGCTGGTTAGAAAAAGAGTTTTTAATTCATTTCCCCCTCCCCCATTTATTGAAAGAGAACCATCATTGTAAGGCTGCAATGATACATCATGATAAGCCTCTACCACAATATTTTCACATTACAATTGTAGCGTATCAAAATATTTTGCTTTTATTTATGCAAACAGAATACTAAAATGTCTAAAAGATTTGAAATGGAAGCAATGGTAACAACTGTAGAAAATGTAAACTACAAAATTCAATTTACTATGGTATAAAGTAAAAGTCAGCAAGTATTGGTTTGTTAAATTATTTTCTGGTGAGAAAATTTATAGGTTTCTTTTACAGTTCTGCTGGGCAATAAGGTTACTCGTTTACATCAGTAATTAAAAAACATATAAAATATTAGTACAAATAATACTAAAGAGATGTTAATTTTTAATTTTGTTATATTTTCATTTATTTCCTTTTTCAGCTATAAATTACTGATTATTCAATTTAATTTAATCCTTAAGATATATTATTTTGCAAAACTTATACACAACTTGTTTTGAAATTCATAAATCCTGTATTGTAAAATTACATTTTAAAAACGTGTTAAATGTTTTCCAATGGCAAGAATTCTCTTCACAACCCAGAAACAAAGAAACTATGATAAGCATGATCGTAAGTTACTTCCCATGTTTTAATATGCAAAACACTATTTAGGTCTCTAGTGGTATCAATGTCAATCAGATTACCTCATTAACATTCATACATCTTCTTTTTTTTGTGAAATCCATGCAAAATCTTGACGATATAAGTTCATATTTCAAAATCAGATAAGAAATAAGGCTACTCAATGGTTAACAAGCTCAGCCAATCACCTAATTAGCATGCACAGATTCACTCATTTCCAAACTCATCTGAGATCTTAAAGATATAGCATATGTTACAAGTTTGAACAAAATCAATTCACCCAATTGGATGTATCAACACCTCATTAGTAGCGGATCATGCTCATTACTAAATTCACTGAAGATCTAAGTGATATAAACACACATTCCAAGTTTAATCAAAATCACATCACAACACAAATATGGCCTTCCAAGTACAAGAAGATTAATCAGTTAGATGCAAGATCCCCACATTAACATGGATCTGGCTCATTATTAAACTCCTCTGAGGTTTTGATGACATAATCCATATTCTAAGCCTGATTGCAATCAGATCTCAAACATGGACTCTACAACAGTTACAAACAATAGCTGACAGATGGATACACAATGAACAATGCATGATGAACAGATGGGCCATACCAGAAGCTCATTAGGCCTTATGGCCAGGTGAGCTAAAAACCGGGACGAGTTCTGCTCATGAGACTGTATGATGGACTGATAGAAATGTGTATTCCTTGATATCCTTGCCTCTACAGAGTCAGGGCTATTATAAAAACATGTTATCATGAAGTATTTCAGAGTTACATGTGTCATTCTGGGTTCAATGTGGGCATTCAAAGTTTAGAATGGCAAAGTTTGTTATGATGAATGAACACTGGGGGATTTTATATATTTTGTTCCTATACAGAATGACCAAGACAAATTTGTTTCACATCCAGTCAAACCTGTCACTATTAGTCACCCATGGGAAAAGGTCCAACTGACCACTGTACACAGATGACCACTGAATTTGGTTCTTGATCAAATACCTTGAAAAGAATACCATTACTTTTTGTTATTATTACATATATCATTATTTCAGGTAAGAGGTATATACAGAGACAGGATGTGGCATACTGCAGTTGGAGTCAGCTGTTTTCAGAAGTAACAGTCTTTAGGCAGATCGATACTCCTGTTTGGTTAGGAAACACCTGGGTGTTGACCACGGAAAGCAGGTGACCATTTAATACACGACTTTTAAAGACGAAATTTTACAGGGGCAATGGAAATGGCTGTTGAGGCCAGGTGACTGCTAGATGATCTGTATAAAAATTACCTTTCCACCTCTGGTCTCATATCAAAGAATGTACATGAGGCCAGTCTGTTCATGATGCCACAATGGAGCAGTGTGTAAGCTCCAACAGCTGATTCTGCAACTCGTGTAAGCAGGCTCTGAAAGAAGACAACAGAAATAAATCCCAATAAAGTCTCTAAAATATGGCATAAACCAAACACAAACAATCAATAACCACGTTACATTTATTATAAGGTTTGAATTTGTGTTATCATAGCTACTGTGTACTGTATACTGTCCTCTAATAGGATTGATTTCCTTATCCATCTTAGAACAAAAACCTGCTTCTGTTATATGTTTATTTCCCAATAGGAAACTATAAAACATTGTAAGACATGTCTATGTATTTATATCAAAACCTTTGAATTTTAGGATTTCATCCAGATTATCATTTCTGTGGACAAGGAAATTGTTTAAATAAGCAGCATTTTCAATTTTTTAGGATGGAGAGTCTGAATAACTGTATGATAGCTTCCAATGTTGTACAAACTAAGAAGCTTTCTCATTAACCATAAAATTATGAAAACTGCTACTTTAAATTCATTTATTTCATGGGTATCAATCTTTGTGGTTTTGTGAACAATAACAATTAGCCAG
Organism: Megalonaias nervosa; assembly: GCA_016617855.1. NCBI lineage: Eukaryota > Metazoa > Mollusca > Bivalvia > Unionida > Unionidae > Megalonaias > Megalonaias nervosa. The sequence continues at coordinate 51,547 of JAECUM010004545.1, forward strand.
TATTTAAATTTTTTGACTGGGGAAGGGGTTCACTTGTTTCCACAAAAATAATTATTTGTCAGGTGTAAGAATTTGTAGTGTTGCATTTATGACAAATTACATGTCCCAGTGCTACTTCTACAGCACTTTAAAAAAAAATCACAACCTAATTTTCATATTATTCTGAGACAGGAACTCTCCACATGTGTTAAATATGAAAAACCCTGATAAATTCGGACTTTAAATAAATTTAAACCAAGAATCTTGAGAATATCCGCAAATCAAACTAACATTTATTGAAATGTTGCTTTTTTATATTCAGCATACCCAGGACATAAAATCTTTATAATTTACTGACGGGAAATACAGAAGTCATGTTTCCTTTAGCATACCAATTACATTTACTCACTGCCAATAACAAGCTGTGTTGAATTTAGTATATCCAGGACATTGTCTCAGTGAAAAAATACAAACAGTTAAATCAGGGCTGTTCCAGTAAAACATACCTGGGGCCCTGGGAAGGCACTTTTAATGTGGGGTACTCACCAATAGATGCAATTTATAATTTTCTTATCATTTTATTGTGAACTCTTGTGAAATCAAAAGTATCATGGTATATATTTTTTGAAAAGCTGCTTTCCCTGGGTACCATTATGTTTAATATGGAACAGCCCTCAGCATATCCTGGACAGTGTCTCACTGGCAACACACAAGTTGTGTTAATTCAGCATATCCTGGACAATGACTCACTGGCAACACACAAGTTGTGCTAAATTCAACATAACAAAGACAAACAATTTTCACAATTTACTCACTGAAAAATTTCAAGTTGTGTTAAATTCAGCATATCCAGGACATATGAATTTACAATTTACTCATTGGCAGTACACAAATGTTACATTCTTATCTAGGTCATTGATTCACTGGCAATACACAAGCTGTGTTAAACTCAACTTAATCAGGACAAAGACTCACTGGCAATAAAAAAAACTGTTAAACTCAATATATCCAGGACAATGACTCACTGGCAGCATACAGCTGGGTTAAATTCAGCACATCCATCATATACAAAGTTTCGTAATTTAGTCACTGATAATAAAAAAAGCTGTGTCAGCATAGTGAGGTTTATTCACTGGTAATACACAAGTTATGTTAGATTCAGCATATCGAGGACAATTACTCACTGGCAAATCATAAATTGTGTTAAATTCAGCAAATTACAATAATAATGCATTGGCAATACACAAGTTGTTTTAAATTCTGCATATCCAGAATATTTACTCTCCATCAACACATTGTGTTAAATTTAACATATCCTGGTAGCTTCCTGGCATAAAGGGTTTTCAGAGTTTTGTAGTAACAAAGTATTTTCTCTAAAGTTAAGTTCTCCATCAATACATTAAATTTGTATCCTTATAAATTGTTGTGTATTTAATTAGGTAACAAGATTTTACCATTTTGGATTCAAATAAATAGAGTGACTTCAGAATACTGAGCTTGGATCCCAAGAGGTCCACAAGGCTAGGGTCATCAGAAGCGATGCTGTCAATGAGGTGTTGGAGGTAGCCTTTTGATGAAAGGAAAGACTGCCACTGCTGGAACTTATCCATGGTAAGAATGGTGTCCAATACAGATAGTGCAAGCATCTGAAAAGACACAAAAGATTAATGATGGAAATCTACTCTTGGCAGACTTATTTACTGCCACAGGTTTGGAGGGGCTGGTTTCATATCTTGTAGAAACAAAATTCTACTACATCAATATTCACTGATTTACAAGGCTGATTTCTAACAGGCCAAAACCAAAATTTAAATAATGCAAAATAGAGAAGAAGAAAAAAATGTGATAGTAATAACGCATAATATCTGAACTTTGAGAAGAAAAATGAACATCCATGAGAATGGAAGTTTAATTTTGTTGCACTATAATAAATCACTGCTCAAATACAGACTGGACAAAAAGAAGTTTTACAAGTATCTAAGGTTTCCTCTTATTAACACAGCTACAACAGTCCTCAGAATGTCAAACCCCTCCAAATTTTATTTGAAAATTACTATCATGAACATTTTTAAAACAGAAATTTTTGATGAAAAGGTGTATTCTAATATGACATACTCTTCCAACATCTAGACCATCACATCCATCACGACACACAAGGTCCATGATTTTGTCTCCATAAGACAGTATCGTGGTAATATTCTCTCTCTTCAGCTGGTCATATTCCGTGTCTGCTGCAGCCAGTAATCTACTCTCAATACTTTTTGATGCAGCATCTGGAAAAAAGACAAATGGCATGTTGAATCCATAGGGTGAAGAAGAGTTTTAGTAGAATTCTTACCAGGTATGCATCCATTTACATCGCTTCCTCATTTTAGTGTGCTCAGATAAAGAAGTGATTAAAATATGTAAATGAAAGTGTCATATAATAAGCATGAGAGTTTGTGCATGAAAATTTGAAATTGACATCAAATTCATAAATTTTAATAAGTACCTATTTTGAAAGATATTCTTTAACATATTTTCTTTAAAAAAAACAGTATCCAACAAAATACTGATCAATTAAAATGGTTTGAAATACCTATGGGTGGAAACATTGCAAGAAATAAATGCCAATTCAATTCAATTCCCCTAATCACTGCCCAACATTTCAGCCTCCCTCACTATCTGACACCATTACTTATGCTTCAGTCAGTGCTTATAGACCAGTCACGCATGAGTTATTAAGGAAGAGCTGCATTAGCAACAAGTCTCACATATTTTTTTCCTCTTTCAAAGAACTTTTTTCTTCAAGACAAGAAGTAAGTTTATTACAATCCTTAAAACATCTTTTACTCATGGGATATCAATAGATCACAAATATGACCCTACAGCCTTTAGGCATATTATTCAATAGGGATCAAGAATATCAGCCTGCAAAAAATTTTATTTTCCACAAAAAGGAACTGGAGAAGAAAAAAAAATACTCATCAAAAACAGGTAAGAAAATTGTAAAATTTTCTCTTCCTCAAGAAGGCATCAAGAAATGATACATTCGGCTAAGTGAATTATAATCCTTCAAAATACTGACTTCATGTACTTCTCCTTTCAAAATGTCAATGATATGTGCATTAATGAACAAAAGCAATTAAATCAAACATAAAACACTGGATAAAGATGTATATAAATTACCATTATTAACAATATGTTCATTTATTTTGGAGGAACATTCAGTGGTAATAATGACATATTTTTCCATCATATATGCATATACTAACCTCCAGAAAGCCCAGAAGGGGCTTTCGGCCTCTGTGCAATCTGTAGATAGTACAACAAGGCTCCATACAATTTGACTCGTACTCGCTGCTGCCTGCCACCTGGTAAAAACAAAATACAGAGGTACATTTGCTCTTACACTTGAAACAAATGTTCATTCCAACAGCCGTGACAAAACAAGCTGAGTGTTCAAATATAACCATGCTAATCTGTTACAACATCTGGCAATGATTTACAACAATCAAAAGTGACATCCATGGTGGTTCTGAGTGGTGTAGTGGCTTATAATGGCCCATTTCAGTTCACATTCAAAACCAACATGTGCAAATAATTTTAATACAGCTTCTACCTGAGGTAGCAACAATAATCAAACCAAAAACAATGAAAATAAGTCAAGATTTATTTCTAGTACAAAAAGATGGTCGAGTTTATTTTCTCTGAAGACAGGATTGATGGTGGTTTGGTTTAAAATACCAATATCAAGGAAACATTAAATTTGTTTTATTGTAGTTTTTGCATCACACAATTAGCAAATGGTCCACATATTGATGTAGATCATTTATGAAGCTGATAATGACCTATTCTTCAATATATAACACAATCAGTTGCATAGATCCAATGTTCTAGAAGATTGGGGTCAGCAATGTCCATGTGAATTTGGTTTTTGGTTTGGTTTGGTTTGGTGCTTTATGGCACAGCAACACAAATAGGTTAGTGTCAAGGCAAATGAAGTAAAGTGCCTTGCCCAAGGACACACCATGGTAGCTCACCCAGAATGGTCTGATGGTGGGATCTGAATTTGCAACCTTTAGATCTAAAGTCCAGCTTGCTAACCCAAAAGACACCACAGCTCCAATGTCCATGTGAAATAATTATGAAAATGAACAAAACAAATTCTGATCACTGGCAGATCTGGGTTCTGGCTGTTTAGCTGAAATGATTGGACTTGGTGTTTTATGGCACAGCAAAGCAAGTATCTATTGGAGGAAAGTATATAACACACAGTAGCTGTGATGATAAAATTTGAGACTTTATTATAAATGTAGCTGCTGCCTATCAATTGTTCATTTTCAGGAAAAGCCATATTGTGAAGACTTTATACGGATTTATGTCTATTGTCTCCTTTCAGAGACTGCTTACACAAGTTGCAGAATCAGCAGTTGGAGTTTAGACACTGCTCTACTGTGATACCATGAACAGAGTGGCAACATGTAAGTTTTTTTTATATGAGACCAGAGGTGGAAAGGTAATTTGTATCGAAATCTACCTAAATGGTCACCTTTATCTGGCAGTCAACTGGTCTCAAAACCAAATCCATTGCCCATGTAAACACCATAAACCCTGATCACCAGCAGACCTGGGTCTATGCTGTTCACAGCTGACACAATAAGAATGAGCACCATAAACTCTTATCATTGCCAGATCTGGGTTTATGCAGTTCAGCTGAAATAATTACTAGAACTCTGGAACACTATCAACCTGTACACCAGCAGATCTAACTCAATGCTGCTCAGCGGAAAAATTAGTTTTGGCCTTCATTTGGTGTTCTATGGTGCAGGTTATTTATTGCAAAGGCAATTCAAGTAATGTGCCTTGCCCAGCATGCTGACTATTTACATCCCCAAGCCCATAGAATGAGGCTGATATAATTAGGAGAGTAAATAGCATAAACCCAAATCACTGGCAGATCCGAGTCTATGCTGTTCAAAGCTGAAATAAGTAGGAGAATGAATAGAATATACCTGATAATTGGAAGTACTGGATCTATGCTGTCCACACCTGGTTATACATTGTACAGGAGTTAATAGCTAATAAACACCAAATTCTACATGTAGTCACTACCATTCAAGCTGGTAGTATAGGATTAACAACTTCCCATTTTGAAGAAAGAGCAAATGATTAATAACATGCAAGTTGTATCTTGATTGCAATCTTAATATTCTGCCATGGAACAATTGACAAATATGACCTGCAAATCCATTCATCAACACTGTTACATGTTTAGGCTCGTACAAAAGTAACAAAGAAAAGAGTGAAGCAAACAAGCTTTGTAAAATTCAACAAAATAATTTATTTCCCTAGAAAACAAGGTAAAAATAAGAAAAAGGACTTACGGTTTATGAATCAAATCCAAAAATTAATCCAATAATTTAAAAATATAACTCCTATCAATAAAAAGTTCTAACTGAATCAAAGTTCAAATCCCGATGAAGTTCCAAGATGGAAGGCAATGACATCTTCAATAACCTGCTTTGTCCTGATGTGTCAACAGTTCCTTGTTGAATCACCAAGAATAATATTCCAGTTTGGAATTCCAAAAAATTTCCAATAAATGTCTTTGTCCAAGAATTCTGATGAGCACGGGATAAAGTTTCCAGGGAAAATAAATTATTAATTCCAAAAAATAGAAAAATGCAAATCAAACTGGCAACAACAAAAAAATACCTTTCAGCTCTGAAGGTATGAATTACGACTGACTAAAGTCACTATGAAACGTCAGTTTTAACCCTAACTGAAACGCAATTTAGATCACTACATAAAAATGTACACAGGAACCAAAACCTGTTTAGACCAATAGTTGTCTGACAATTACTCTTACTTTGCTAAGTATTAATGTAATTTCTAGTATACACAATGACATGTCTTTTTCTTCTTTTGTTAATATAATTAAGAAGCAATTATTTGGAAATAGATATTTCTTTTAACAAATACCTACCTGTTTTCAACTTTGCAATTTTTCATAATCTCTGCATCATTGGAAATTACATAAATAAGTAAATATCTAAATATGTCTTTTCTAGTCTTAATTTCAATTCTAAAAAGAAGAATGAAAAACATCAGTATTTTCCATCGAAAGCACTCTGTTTACCCATTACAACAGCATGCAAGCATCCAGCAGTACAAATGTGTTGTCACACTGTGCACTGCTGTAGTCTACACACTGCATAAGGAGACAAGAGGGATTCATGTTAGAAAAGTACAGTCAAACCCAGTTATCTAGATTACGTCGGAGGTGTCAAAAAACCGTTAACATAACCGGGTCCAGAGATATCAGGGTTTAGTTGCCAAATGTACTGCAGAACAATGATTATGCATCAGAAGCACCAAAAATGACTTTTGTTTCTAAAAACGAATGGAATTTCTAATCCACAATAAAAATAATAATTCAGTTATACCAGGTTGCAGAAAAAAGATTGGAGGTCTGATTAAGAAACAAGTTACAAATTTTTACAACAATTAAGTTGCTACAACAATGTCAGTGGTATAAAGTTGTTTTTATCTCCCTGTAACAGCCTCATCCCTTTGGTAGCCTCAGCAATGCAATGGTTTTCTCATGCTGACCAAAATCTAGGCCAATTTAAGTACATGTACATGTAGGACTGTACTTTTTTTTTTTAAAGTATTTTCTTTTGTTAGTGTTGACTTTAACTAGTAGCAAAATGCAACTAACCAAAATTGTGCATGAAAATCAGTCAATTTTGTTGATCATCTGAGGTTCGGTATGGCAGTTTCATAGATAAATTTTGCCTCTGTACCCGAAAAAAAGATGATTCTGTCAGTATTCATGTACCAACAAACCGTAAAATGTGTTTGAAGTCTTTAAATTTAGCTGTCTCAACATCATATTCTCTAAGAAGCCGACTTAATCTATTCATACAGTTGTTGTTGTTGTTGTTGTTGTTGTGGGGCTTAACACCATTTTTAAGCACACGATAGGCTATACATGGCGGCCAGTATTAATGGTGGAGGAAGAAACCGGGAAATCCGCAGAAAGAACCACCGACACACGAGAAGCTACTGGCAAGCTTTCTCACATATCCACATTCGCCAAATTCATACAGTTGTAGTCCCCTATTCCTTCCGACTTTGATCAGTGACTGTCGGCAACAACACAGCATCCGAAGGAGAGCCAGTGTATCACTTTGATGGATTGAAAGACTTTGATATTCGATTCTAGATAATACAAATGAAAGAAATCTTTCTGTTTCATAGGCATTGCCATGGACAACTTCATTTTAAAAAATACTGGGCACTATGAATTTTTTAAAATACTATTTGTGCTTTTATTTACTCTTTGTTCAAAACAAATTCATAACCACATCTTTGTTGGGGGGGTACCAGCTTTGTTTGGAATTTTGCTGGTTTGTATTTATAGATGACTGTAAGGCACGTGATCTAGCCATGCTGAATTTGATGGCTTACACTTGCTCCTATCATGGAAACATTTAACTATTTTCAAGTGAACTCTGAACCAAAGTTGTTTATTGTGTATGAATTAAGTTAGTGACTGACTGTGACAATATTGGAATGCGATTACATTATTGTTTGTTCCACAAAGCATCGTGAACGTTATCCTATCTGTAATTCTGTCAGTTTTCAGGTTAGTATCATTAAATGTAGCTAAACGTACCTATTTCGTTCTAAATATATAGTGTAAAACAAATCATGTATTTTTATTTACATTTAATGACACTGACCTGATAATTTTCTGAGTTACTGATAAGATAAAATACATGATACTGAGTGGAACGAACTATATCGCCATGGTGTTGACATGTGATGCTGTCCATTACGAACACAACTACTGTAAAGGTCAGAAACTCATTCATTCAATTTCCTTTGCCTTTCATTCAATTTCCTTTGCCTTAAGTTTTGTTTAAACATAATTTTCTCCATTCTATGCAAGTGATAAACCATGCATTGATGAGATTGGTTGATTAGCATTTGTAGCAGTAGCGTTAAAATTTGGTCTTGTACTGTCTTTTTCCATCATTGCAGTATGAGGTACGGTAGTACGGAAACTCCGGATTATTTCTCCGAGATAGACAATAAAGTTGCATTTCGTCAAATTAAGCAGGTTCACATGTTACTTTGGACCGAAAACTATGCCTGACATAAAAGTGTTATTGATTTAACAGCGGTCAAGATAAACGGGGAAAAATTAGCATAACAAAGAAGGATTTTTTCAGGACCGGACCTAAATGCTTGACATACACATGCTCTTGAGATAACCGAGGTTGAGATAAGTGGGTTTGACTGTACCGAGTTGTAGTTACTGAAATAGATGTGCATGTGGACATGCATCAAGTATATACACGTCTCACATCCTTATCAATTGGATACCTATAGTGATACCACATGTACTCGCTTATAAGTCGAGGTTTGCTCCAAATAAAGACCCTTATCTGCCATAGCAGAATGCACCTGCAGCTCCAAGTCTATATTGTTTATATTGTTTGTTTTACTGATAACTCCTAACAAACTGTACAGACCTAGATCTGCTGGCACATTACGCAATGGCAGATCTGGGTCCATGCAGCTTGCAGTTGGATTCATCTTTGAATCAAGTATAAATGGTATAAAAAATACAATGCAAGACATGACCCAAGTTCTAAACATATAAACAAACGTGTCACGAAATTGTATATATCTATCATTTATTTATTATTTGGATTAAATACATGTACTCGGGTTTTGTTTCTGTGTACAACATTAACCAAGGGTGGTTTATGTATATTGTATATTATTCTGAAATGGTGAGTTTGGTTCATCCCATGCTGCACGAGCAAAGTGCTTTCGATGGGAAAACCGATATACCTTGAGCGCACAGACAGTGTATGGCTATATGGACTGTGTATAAATTACCTCATCATAACATAAAACATCACATTACAAAAAGTCTTGTCAGTGAGTAGCCCACTTTATTACACGCAATCTCCAGCTGTGGAGGTATGTGAGTTAAATATTATTTTCCTATTTGTATTATAGGATATAATTCTTTTACTGTCACATTTATCTTGTATTTTAGGTAATTCTGACTCATGTCGCATAATGCAGTGTTATAGTCCATTTGATTATTTACCTGTCTGTACTTTAACAGAATGATTATATTCGCAATAATGTTGTATTTATTAAGGAAAAGGTGTTACATTAGGTACTATAAGATTCTTGTCAGATACAGGTTCACTTCTGAACCTGATTATCACCTTGCACAGTAGTCCCGATAATATAATTTGTATAAAAAATCAACTTCAGTTTACAGTACATGACATTACATGTTGTTATACATGACTGTGCCATTTGCAGTACACGGATTCAGATATATTTTCAGCTGACTGATTGGTGAGTGATTGACTGATGGCTGGTGAATGTTGACTGGTGAATGCTGAGTGTAGTGCTGAAGGAGTGAAGGAGCGACGGAGTGATAGTTATGCTGTGTCTCCATATATGCACCATTTTGTAGGTGTTGTTTAGCCATGGTACTAATATGGGTTGTGTTATACCCAGTGTGCTGCCGTTGGAGGTAACACTGGTCCAGAAAAAGATAGAGGTCATCACATGGTGAAGAACCAAGGCTTCTGGACTAACGGGTCTGCAAAGAACAAGAGATTTTACCGATCTTTAGGCAGACCAGGAGGGGCAGACCATTTGTAGTGGCTCCTCAAACATTCAACAGAGTATTGGGGATGAGAAGACCTTTCAGATTTGTGTTCAACTCCGCAAGATATATGTTCCAATGTTTCATATCATATTTCATTATTTGAATGAAAACTCATCATATTTCACTATTTGAGTGAATACTCATCATATAGTTGAGTGAAACATATTATACATCACTATTTGAGTGAACTATATCATTTATTACTATTTGTGTGGAAATTGTCAATGTTTACACGAATCATTTTTTCCATTGTTTGTGTGTAATCACGCTGAATCATTAATCATTGTATCTTTTTACTATTTAAGGTTTTTTCTTGCATATCAGTTCACATTTCATTTAAATCGCAATACATTAACAGGTTCATGCATATTTTGTTAAATATCCAATATTTGGATTTTGTTGGCACACCAATCATAGTCTTTTTCATTAAATCATTCATAAATAAACATTGTATTTTTGTCACACTCAAAAGTGTTCTTTGCTATAATCCGACCCCAACCCGGTTATCTTGTTACAAAATGAATGAACTGAAAATATTTGAATGTTTACTGAGAGATAAGTGTGTGTGTGTGTGTGTGATTTAGATTTTTAACATAGCTTTAACGATTTTTCAGTCATATCGCTATGATGTCTGCAGTGTGGCAGTTTATAATGATGTCTAACACTGGGGCATCATGCCGCAGACATGTAGCATGATGTCCCACCCAGTCACATTATCTTGACACCAGGCCGACCAGTCCTAACACTAACCTCTTAATGCTGAGCACCAAGCGAGGCAGCTGTTAGTACCATTTTTTTAAGTCTTTGGTATGACTCGGCCGGGGATCGAACCCATGACCTCCCACATCCGAGGCGGACGCTCTAACCACTAGGCCACCGGAGCGGTCTACTACTACTGAGAGATAAGAAAAAGACTAAAACAAGAAGATTTAAAACCATGAACAGGTATGCACATTATGGAGACTTACGAATCAATCTGACAAAATCTATTACAGAACAAAATTAGAAAACTTACTCGACCGCAAAAGATGTTCTATTAGTCCTTTAAGAGTTATCTGAAGAGAGGTTGCAAACAGTGTCCTCGAACCTGAAGCCTGCGCCCAACTGAACCCGCTTAGACCAGTTCCATGACTCCTATCCAGCTGACTGGTATACTGTGATGACCTGGCCTCCTGCCCATTACTCTCAAGGTCCTCAGAGAAAAAACATTGCCGCAAGTTTGCAAGAAGTGTCAATAAGACACCTGATGCCGGGGCTGTTAGTTCAGATAAGGCATTTTCATCTGATATCTACATGAAAGAACAAAGAATTTTATACTTTCAATCAAACAAATGATCATTTACTTCTTCATATCTTTCTTCTTACCATGCTAAGAGTTTTTTCTTGTCCTTGGAATTAAGGGCGTGTCAATGAATAATAATAATCAAATTAATATAAGATCCCATATGACTGCCCCATCCCATTAAATACATTAAAACATTTCACAATGTCTATGTTGCATGACATCTGGAAGCAACATTAGCAAAAATACATTTTCAACTTTTATCTATCATGAAAAAAAAAGGAAATTTGCTTCCATAATAATATTGAAATATTGACAAAAATACTGCTTAAAAAATGATACATAGCAAACTTGAAGCTTGGACCCCGTGCTCACTGTGTGTGTGTGCGTGCATGTGTGTGTTTGTGGGGGGGTGTTGCCCTAATGTAAAATACAGGTGTAGAAAACACCATTTTTATTGAACGTTACATCAAAATATGACATTATGCTAAGAAATGTTACAGTAATCTATTTGATAAAATGAGATTATACCATTAAATATGAATTATTAATCCCGATTTCATGGTTTTGATACCATTATATCATTTCATTCATTTCATATTAATCCAGATTTCATGGTTTTGACACCTTTACATCATTTCACTTTATTCCTTCTTGCCTTCTTCTATTGGGAGCACAGAAAAATTGAAAAACTTAAAACCCTGTATGAGAAAAAAAAATGAACAAAATGTCTCAATTCCAAATCTGATGCAAAAAGGAATTTGGATGGATCCATAAAATCATAAGATAAGATAAGATAAGAATTCTTTATTTCAGACTACATAGTCTACATAAAAACTCCTAACAAAATAAATTCATTTTTTTTCTCCTCTCTTCATGGTAATGAATACTAAAATCAGGCTTTCCATTACGCAGAGTAAGTTTCAAATATAAAACAGTTAATATTCTGTGTTTGTTTTTGAACACCATTTTTTCTTCCTAAAATAATTTTTAGACATTGAAAAGAATATTACTTATGTACTTTTATTTCCAGATGCAATTTTTTTTCTCCAATGACAAGACAACACAGAAAGACTATCCCTGTTTTTGGAAAGTGGAATAATGTCTTGCTTACTGCTACATGTTAAGAGTCAAATTGTCAAAAACTGGAAGAAGCATGGATTCATTAGGTTACCAACATCAATTAAATGCATACCATTTGTTTAAAATCTGAATCACATGAATATGAGAAGGATATCTCAAAGTTAATTGAAGGAGAATGTCACTGAAGTCAAAACCTTCATCTTCTCCAGAGTATAATCAAGCTTGGATGCTATGAATCTGACCTAGGATGAAATAATGCTTGAGATGCAGTGAGGTATATGTATATACATCTTTTCTGTGTGGATGCCGATGCCAATGCCAGTGGGAATATACAATAGCTCTCCTCTAATTAGCAGAGGTGAACTAAGTATTTTGTTTAACACCTCAGCTGCAGATACTACTAAAAAAAGCTGTTTCTAGTTGTATATCCATAAATTAGATCCAGTCAATAATCATTTAAAAAAATAACATAGCACAACACATATTCTTATTTTTGAGTTTTTATATATCATTATGTATTTGCAATTACTTCTCTATAAAACTTGGTTCTGGAAAACACAAGCTGGGATCAGATAACTGTTTTTATTAGTAACCAACTTTCTACTCTCCTACCCAGTACTGAACTACACCACTGCTTTAACTATTTCAAATATTACAATAAGGATTGGTCCAATGATACACGTTTTCTTTTTTTTTTTAAATTTAATGACAAATTCCAACATTTAATAATTATGCAAATGTTTATGGATGGTAAAATAATGGCAGATTAGAACATTAAAAAATGGTGGATTTTTCTGCAACACATGTTAAGCTGCATCTTCTATAATGCTTGCTTTTTCTAGTGGGTTGAAATAAATTAGACAAAACTAATGTAAAAGTGACACAGGTCACATAGGCATTTAACATGACTATTTCAATAATGGGTGTTTTTTTCAGAATTTGATTCAACATACATTTAAATGGCAATCATTCACTTTATTTGAATCCTCATACATCCATATTACTTTGAAAGTCATTATTTTACTCATCAGATGGAGTATGTAAATCAATGCTAAAGTATGTGGGCATTTTTTGATGAAATCAACCGAAAGGTGTGATCCAGTATAATCTGGATTGAATGTTATGTGCTGTGATGTTATAATGAAAATTATGCATGTCGATAAAACAAATTAGTATTACCTATATTGTGACAATTAGACTCAACATGCACTTTTCTTGACCCAGGACAAGAATGTAAGGGTAATAGCAATCGATAATTTCTATCTGGAAGTTTCTTAAAGACAGTAAAGGAGCAGAGCATTCAGTAATGAGGATTCAATAGACTTTGGTTAAAAAAAATTAGTATTAAATTTTAAAACAACTACTTATATTTAATTTAAGTAAATGTGCATACATGAACTATATGACTTTTACTATAGACTAAAACTAGGTAATATGTCCATGTAAAGTGTGCGACTTAAGGATTAACTGTATGTATGGATTTAGATGCCTGGGACTGGATTTTTCATTCATTTTTTTTTCAGACAAGGAATAAAATATTTATGCATGTTTGTCAACAGCAACAAAGTCATAACTAATTTTTGCCATCCAAAACCGAACAGAAAATTGTCATGCAAATATATTATTCCAAAAAATAACTGTGAAGTGACCATTTAACATGATTTACCTTCAATAATAAATCCTGCAGTAATTCAAACAACAGACTCTGCCTCGCCTCTCCTGCTAGGAGATCTTCAGGGCAGGAGGTGAGAATTACCTCTGTGACATGGCGCCAGGCATCAAAGGCTTGTCGTTTAGAATGAAGACTCTGGCTGACATTATTTCTGGCCACTACAATCCTCAAAATTGACTCAATTTCCTTAAAATAAATAAGACCGAGATTCTTTTGATTTAAACAGAATCTGGACACCATCAATTCCTTTTAATGTGATGGTAAACTCTGTAAGAAGACTAAAGAAATTAATCAATATGTCTGTATCTGTATTCATGTGCTTCTACATCAGCCGTCTTGGGACCTAAACAACATATCTTTTGCATGATTAGGCAACAACAAAGAAAGTCAAGATGACCAGGTGGACCTGATATTGGTCACATGCATAAATAATAGTTGACTTAATCAAGTTTATGTAGTACTGAGAAACAATTTCCCAAAACTTAATACGTCACAGTTACCAATATTATTACAAAGAAAATTTCCAAAAAAGGTCATAACCAAAAAATGCATAATCTTTCGTTACTAACTGAACTCATCCAGAAACAAGATCAGCCAATCAAATGCAGGATCATCTCTTTAATATGTATGGATCTCACTTATACTGGAGTCTGCCAAAGACAAAGATGTTGGTTTATTTATGAAAATAATATTAATATGACATAAAACGTGACATCAAACTCTGATCAAAAATATAACTGCTAAGTGTTGACATGTTCAGAAAATGAGATGCAGGATAAGTCATTAATATTCATGGATCTCACTTACAATCATACTCAACTAAGATCTTCATAATATAAGCATATTTACCAAATTTAATCAAAAACATACACCAAGAGGCCTAAGCAGGCCTGATAATGCTCACCTGGCTGACAGCCAAATGCAAGGACAGTTGGACAAGAAATCAAGGCCAGGTGGATACTTTCTGTTTAAATTTCTTCCAGTGTTTTTGATTGGATACTGGTACTGGATAACAATTGTTTCAAGGTTTCTCTAGTGTTTGAATTCTCATCCATATCTAATGGCAAACAAGCATACTAAAAGGCCCCAATGCCAGGACACTTTGTGACAAAGTTTGTCAAATTCTGTTCAGCAGTTTTCTTTCGGTAAAGTTGTATAAATGTGTTTCTGCTTTAAGGAACAGCAATTTTGATGGTGGAATAGCATTGTTTGTGTGGTGTTCAAGATATGCCACTTTCAAATTTGATCAAAAGTTAATTTTTTAAAAAGTTGTTAAAGGTATTACTACTTTTTGAAATAGCAGCTCTACTTGATTGCATATTGGCATCATTTGTAAAAAGCCCTATCTTCAAAATGCTTTTTGTAAAATTTGCCCAAATTATGTTGAGCACTCTAGGAGAAATTGTTTATAGGATTTCCATGTTTCATAATGGCAGCCATTTTTGAAGATAAATTGGCATCAATTGTATAGATCTGAAAGTCATACCAGAATGCTCTGTCAAATTTGTTCTGTTTCTGCACAGCAGCTTCTACAAAGTAGTCATTTCTTTTGCAACTTTAATAATACTGGCCATATTTGATAGTGGATTGGTATCACAAATTTAAAAGCCATCTATGCCAAGATGCTTCCTGTAAGTTTGGTCTAATACTATGGAGCAGTTCTTAAGAAGTCATTTAAATATTTTTCTATTTTCAGCAATGGCTGCCACATTAAATGGCAGATCAGCATTATTTGTAGACAACTGAAAGAACTCTATGCCAGTCTGACTTCTGTCAAATCTGGTCAAATTCTCTTGAGCAGATTTTGAGAAGAAGTCAATTAAATGTTTCATACTTTTTTGTAATGGTGGTTCATATTTGATGGAAGGATCAGAATTAGTTGTAAAAGCTCAATGCCAGGAATTTTCCATCAAATTTGTTAACATTGGGTTGAATAGTTTTTGAGAAGTCATTTAAAAGGTTACTATTTTAGCAAAGGTAGCCATATCTGCAGGCAGATTCTTACCATTTGCACAAACCACTAAAATCGTGATAGGCTGATTATCTATAAAGTTTGGTCAAAATGTATTCGGAATTTCTTTTAAGAAGTCATTTCAAGGTTTATCTATTTTTAGTATTGGTCAAATCTGATAGTGGACTGGCATCAATTTTAAGACGTGCAAGGTCTTCCATGTCAGAATATTTTCTTTAAATTTGGTCAAATTCTATTTAGCAGTTCATCTAAGTCTTTTCTATTTTTAGTAGTGGTGGCCATATTGGATGGCAGATCAGCATTACAGGCATTCATTTTAAAAGTCTTCTTGTTTTCTATCAAATATGATCAAATTCTGTTCAGCCATTCTGGAGATGACATTTAAGCATTTTTTTTATCTTTAGCAGCAGCGGCATATTGGTAATATACTGACATCATTTGAACAAACCTGAAAGGCATTTAAGCCAAGATGCTCTGTGCCAAACTTGACTGAAACTGGTCTGGTTGGTTTTGCTAAGCTGAAGATATCAATGACCAGTGATGGGTAATTATAGTCTTTATAATAATGGTGGTCTTTCTACCTCAGCATTATTTGTATAAACTTGACATAGCTTCATGACAGAATGCTTTCCATCAGTTCTGAACAAATTTTAATCAGTTGTTTTGGATAAGATGTCATTTAAAGGTTTTTCTATTACTAGTGATGGCAGTCACATCTGATTGTTGATCTGCATAATTTTGTTTATAAGTTCAAAGATTTTTAGACCAGGATGAAAATTTGCTTAAATTCTATTCAGCAGTTTTGGTGAGGACATAATTTAAGATTTTTCTATTTTTTAGTAACAGTGGTAATATTTGAAGGCAGATCAGCACCATTTGTATAATCTTGTGTTATTGGTCTTCATGCCAGCATGAAAATATGATCAAATTCTGTTAGCCATTTTTCAGAAGTAATTTAAAGATTTTTTTTATATTTAGTATCAGTGGCATATTTGATAGCATACTGGCATCATTTGTACAAACTTGAAAAGTTCTTATGCCAGGATGCTCTGTGCAAAGTTTGATTGATATGTGGGCTTTTACAAAATATCAGTTGCAGACAGATGGATAAGAAATGGCTTAACTTCTGCCATATTTGAAAGCATACTGACATCATTTTTACAAGCTTGAAAGGTCTTCATGCCAGGATACTTATTGCCAAATTTGATCAAATTCAGTTCAACAGTTTTTGCAAGGAAGTAATTTTTTGCTTTTTTGAATAACTGCAGTCACATTTTCAAGGTAGATTAGCATCTTCTGTATAAATTTGAGCACCTTTTGTGCCAAGATGCACTCTGCCAAATTTGGTCAAAATTCATGCAGTGATATCTCATGCACGACACAAAACACGTCAGGCCATAACATAAGCTCACTGAGCTGTAAGCCAGGTGAGCTAAAATATTAGTCTCACAAGTGGTAAAAAAAAAGATCAGCTGACTTGATGCAAGATCTGATAATAAAACTCATCCAACATCATTCTAATATTAACCTATTTAAAAAGATTGATTAAAACTGGGTCAGAAGCATGTCCTCTCAAGTGGCATGAAACACCACCAATCAGACACAAAACAGCTTCATTAATGTGTGTAGATCTCACTCATATCTGAACTCAATGGTGTTACGTATATGTAATTAAATTATTTGTGTGTTAGTTTTAAATTTCTTTTTTTATTTTTTCTTTACATTTTATTGTAAGGATAATATTTTTACTGGATTTGACATTTTTCCCAGTAAATTTAGTTCAGTTCTTTTAGTCTGATTAGAATGCAAAATGACTGCTACATTGTATTTTTAGCTGACCTAGTTCCTGACCTTGATACTGAATTCATAAACACTAAGTGAATGATTGGTCATTACCAAGGTCATGTTCAGCCCACGTGTTAACTCTGTTGTAAAAAGCTTTTTTAAAATTCATTTCCAGTGTGGGAATCAATGATTCTTAGCTAGGACTATTCTAGCCTACGTGCTAATTGACTTGTAGCGAGTGATCACATGACCCATCACGCGGGCTTGAAATTACGTTTTAGTTGGGTTTAATACTCATATCTCAGTGAATTATAGTCAGTTGTATTCTACACCTTTAGAGCTCAAGGTGGGTTTTTTTTATGTTGATGCCAGTTTGATTTAGACTTCCTCTATTTTTTGGATTTAATAATTTATATTCTCTGGAAAATATACAAGTGCTTGTCTTCATAAAAATTCTTGGACAGAGACATTTAGTGGAAATTTATTCTGGAATTCAAAACTGGAACATTATAAATTGTGATTCAACGAGGAACTGTTGACATCAGTACAATGACCTCATCTGACGTCATTGCCTTCCATATTGGAACTTCATTGAGATTCGAACTTGGATTCAGTTAGAACTTGTTAGAGATAGGACTTATATTTTTAAATTCTAGGATTAGTTTTTGGATTAGATTCACAAGCCGTAAGTCCTATTTCATATTTTTACCTTGTTTTCTACGGAAATAAATTATTTTGTTAAATTTACAAAGCTTGTTGACCTCACTCTTTTATTTTGTTACTTTTGTACGAGCCTGTATGTAACAAAAGAAAATTGGGGTTCTCGTCCTTGGGATATATGAATTTTTTTCTAAAATATTTCAAAAAAATTGTTTTTGAAATTTAAATTCCCCTAGTTTTCAGAATTTTTTAAATCCCAAGTACTATTTAATATTTTGTTTGAAATTTTTAGTGGAATCAACAGGCTTTTTTTTTCACACTGTCATCAAAAGTGGAAACTTTTCTTACTAGTCCTACTCAGGAGCAGTTGGATTGTTTGAAAAAAGATGAATTGCTTGAACTTGCCAGAAAATATAATCTCTCTGACACAAAATCTTCCTTAACAAAACAAGAAATCAAAAACATTTTGATTCAGTATTTGGTAGAAAAGAATGTTTTCGATAAAAGTGTTTTGGGTTCGATCACTAAGTCTGTATCAGACTCTGACATAAAAGTAAAGGAATTGAAATTAAAATACAGGATAGAATTAGGCTTAAGGAAGCTGGAACTTCAAAAACATAAAGAAGAGAAACAAATGCAGCTGCAATTGGAAAAGGAAAAAGAACAAATGCAGTTACAAAAAGAACAAATGCATTTACAGAAAGAAGAGAAACAATTCCAGTTACAATTTGAGAAAGACAAGAGAGAGACACAGGAAAGAGAGAAAGATAAACAACAGCAGTTACAATTTGAGAAAGAGAGAGAGAGAGAGACAGGAGAGAGAAAGAGAGACAGAACATGCAAAGAGAGAAGGATGAAAGGGAATTTCATATTAAATTAAAAGAAATAGAGCTGGCAAGTGAAAGGAAAATTTCCACTTCACATACAAATTCAGGTTTTGATCTTACAAAGAATATCAGGTTAGTGCCCCCTTTCAGAGAAAAAGAAGTAGATAAATATTTTCCTCATTTTGAAAAAGTTGCCGAAAATTTCAAATGACCAAGGGCGCATTCGACTCAATTACTACAATGTGTACTTATAGGTAAGGCTAGTGATATTTACCATTCACTGTCAGTTCATCAAAGTTCTGACTATGACTTGGTTAAGGAATGCATCTTAAAAGGTTGTGAGTTAGTCCCTGAGGCTTATCGGCAAAAAATTTAGGAGCTATAAAAAAGAAGCCGGACAAACTCATGTCGAATTTGCAAGAGAAAAAGAGCAGTTATTTCATAGATGGTGCTTAGCCAAGAAAGTTGAACAAGATTATGAAAGTCTCAAACAACTTGTATTACTTGAAGACTTCAAGAACTGTGTCCACAGCGACGTTAAGACTTATCTTGACAATCATAAGATCGAAACCTTGGAAAATGCTGCTCGTGCTGCTGATGAGTATTTCTTAACTCATAAAGTTTCTGTTGTAGGCAAGTCTTTCACTCAGCAGTCTACTGGTAAAAAGGTATTTCAGCCTAATACGACTCCTTCTAAAACTCAATCTGGCACAACTTTTGAAAATCAAGCTTCTGATAAGCTTGATTCAAAATCCTTGTCTCTTCCTACGTGTACATATTGCAAGAAAAAAGGACACATTATTTCTGATTGCTTCAAATTGAAATATAAGCATCAGAATCAAGATAGACCTCTCCTGAATGCTCTTATTTCTAAGAGGTCAAGGTCACGGTCATGTATTGAAAGCAATACATTTGTTGGGTCTAATAAACCCCAGTCTGATTTTATTATGGAGAATTATGAACCATTCATGTCGAAGGGTTCTATATCACTCTCGGGTGATTTGGCCAATCCTATCACTATTAAAATTTTAAGGGATACAGGAGCTTCTTAGAGTCTTTTATTATCAGGTACTTTGCCTTTTTCTGAGAAGTCTTCTTCTAATGAGAGTGTTCTCATTCAGGGAGTAGAGTGCGGCTTTGTTAATGTTCCTCTCCATTCTGTAAATTTGTCATCAGATTTAGTTTCAGGACCTGTAACAGTCGGAATAGTGTCTTCTTTACCCATTGAGGGCATTCATTTGTTACTATGCAACAACCCAGCTGGAGACAAGGTTGTGGTTAATCCACTTGTAACTGACAAGCCTTCTTTGGATAAGAAAGTTGATCCAATTGAAAAAGAATTCCCTGATTTATACCCAGCTTGTGCAGTTACTAGAGTTACGGCAAAGAAAGCTCTTGAGAATGATTTTGATAAGGAAAGTATTCCTTTAGCTGACATAAGTATTGGTCAGGCTTTTGATGAGGTCACTTTCACTCCTAATTTGGATCAATCAAAAGGTATTGATCACAGTGATCCTCTTTTAACTACTCATTCTCTTATCTAATCAGGGTGACAAACGAAAAAGATCCTGAGATCTCCTGTTTGTTTCAGTGGGCCATTAGTGAAACTGAAGCCACTGAAGTACCTGTCTGTTATTTCATTAAAAATGGAATTCTTATGAGAAACTGGAGACCTCCCGAGGTACCTGCTGGTGACGAGTGGTCAGTGAACTATCAAACTGTAGTTCCAAAATCTTACAGACAGGAAATTCTTAGTTTGGCCCATGAAACACCTTTGGCTGATCATTTAGGGATAAATAAAACTTACCACAAGATCTTGACTCACTTTTATTGGCCAAAAATCAAAAGCGATGTTTGTAAATACTGCAGATCTTGTCATACTTGTCAAATGTTAGGAAAACCCAATCAAAAGATACCTAAGGCTCATCTGCAACCTATTCCAGCATTTGACGAACCATTTAGCAGAATAATGGCAGATTGTGTTGGTCCCTTACCTAAGGCCAAGTCAGGCAACCAATATTTGTTGATCATTATGTGTGTGTCAACAAGATTCCCAGAGGCAATTCCTTTGAGGAATATTAAAACCAAAACTATAATAAAAGCTTTGATAAAAATTTTTTACTCAATTTGGCCTACCCAAATCTGTCCAATCGGATCAACGGTCAAATTTTATGTCTGGAATTTTTCAGCAAGTTATATATGAATTAGGCATTCAACAATTCAAATCTTCTGCCTATCACCCTGAGAGCCAAGGGGCTTTAGAAAGATTTCATTAGACTTCAAAAAATATGATTAGATTAGGTAAAGATTGGGATGAAGGCATTCATTTACTTTTGTTTGCTGTTAGGGAGTCAGTTCAAGAATCTTTAGGATTCAGTCCCTTTGAACTAGTTTTCAGAAACACTGTGAGTGGACCACTGAAGTTGTTGAAAGAGAAACTTCTTTCTAATGAAGATACTGAACTTAATCTTCTTGATTATGTATCTAATTTTATGTATAAGTTGTCAAAGGCTTGTGAGGTCGCAAGAGCGAATCTGCACTCTACTCAGTCAAAAATGAAATTAAGGTATGATAAAAACTCAAAGGAAGGAGTTCTCAGCCTGGTGATAGAGTTCTAGCTCTCTTGCCCATTCCCCAAAATCCTCTTCAGGCCAAGTACATGTATTATGGTCCATACACGGTTGAAAAAAAAATAAATCATTTAAATTACATCATAAATACTCCCTGGAGGCGAAAACAAAACAACTTTGCCACATTAACATGTTAAAGGAGTATATTGAAAGAGATAGCCAAGTAAATCATGCAATTACTTTAGTTGTACCTGTCCCACTCACTGAGGCTTTAAGTGAAGGAATTCAATCGGACTCGACTGATTTTGAAGCAACAAATCTTTGGAAGTTGGAAATCATGAAAAATCTGGACCAGAAACTTTTACATTTGCAACAACAGGAAAGGAATGAACTTAAATGGCTATTATTTGAATATGAGCACTTATTTTCAGATGTTCCTACAAGGACAAACAATTTTTCATGATGTTGAAATTGTGAATTCCAAACCTGTGAAACAACACTCATACAGGATGAACCCCCTCAAACAGAAATACTTGAAAAAGGAAATTCAGTATTTGCTGGAGAATGATTTCATACAGCCCAGTAAAAGTGATTGGAGTTCACCATGTATACTTGTTCCGAAACCAGATTAAACTTTCTGCATGTGCACTGATTATAGGAAGGTGAACAGTGTGACAAAAACAGATTCATTTCCATTACCAAGAATCGATGACTGTATTGATAAAATTGGAAATGCCAAGTATGTCACCAAATTTGACCTTCTGAAAGGATTTTGGCAAATTCCACTAACGGAAAGGGCAAAGGAAATTTTGGCATTTGTGACTCCAGATCGACTCTATCAATATAAAGTAATGCCGTTCAGGATGAAGGGTTCCCCACGTACCTTTCAACGTTTGATGAACATGATTACCTCTGGTCTAGATAATTGTGATGCTTACATCGATGATGTCATCATCTACAACAACACCTGGAAAGAACATCTAGCAACAATTCGGAAATTCTTTGACAGACTCAATGATGCAAGTTTGACAATCAATTTATCCAAAAGTGAGTTTTGCCGTTCTTGTGTGACATTTCTAGGACATATTTTGGGACATGGACAGGTTAAACCTATAGACGCTAAGGTCAAGGTTATCTCTGATTTCCCAGTGCCTGTCAGTAAAAAGCAACTGATGCGATTTTTAGGTATGGCTAGATACTATCGGAAATTTTGTTCCAATTTTTCTAATATTGCTGAACCCCTGACAAATTTATTGAGCAAGATAAACAAGTTTCTTTGGACTGAAAAATGTCAGGGGGCTTTTAATAGGTTAAAAGCCATACTTAAAAGTGCACCGGTTCTTACAGCTCCTAATTTCAGTCAATCTTTTAAACTATCTGTTGATGCAAGTGATGTTGGGGTTGCAGCAGTATTGATTCAAGAAGATAGAAATGGTGCTGTTCATCCAGCGTGCTATTTCTCTGAGAAATTAAATAAGCACCAAAGAAATTACTCAACCATCGAGAAGGAATGTTTGGCTTTAATTTTGGCATTACAGAATTTTGAAGTTTACATTAGTTCAGCTCCTTCTCCAATTGTTGTGTTTAGTGATCACAACCCCCTTACTTTCATCAACAAGATGAAAAATAAAAATCAAAGATTATTAAGGTGGAGTTTGTTGTTACAAGAATATAATCTTGACATCAGGCACATCAAGGGAAAAGACAATTTAATTGCAGATGCACTTTCCCATGTATAGTATACTATATATAATTCATAAGAGTTCTTCTTATGTAATTTTGTTTAACCTCATGTATAATTTACATATGGTATAAAGAAAGCCTTATTATATAAATCTTTCTTTTTCTTTATGGAGGGAAGTGTTACGTATATGTAATTAAATTATTTGTGTGTTAGTTTTAAATTTCTTTTTATTTTATTTTTGTTTCATTACATTTTATTGTAAGGATAATATTTTTACTGGATTTTACATTTTCTCCCAGTAAATTTAGTTCAGTTCTATTAGCCTGATTAGAATGCAAAATGATTGCTACATTGTATTTTTAGCTGACCTAGTTCCTGAACTTGATATTGAACTTGTAAACACTAAGTGAAAATGATTGGTCATTACCAAGTTCATGTTCAGCCCATGTGTTAACTCTGTTGTAAACAGCTTTTATTAAGTTCATTTCCAGTGTGGGAATCAATGATTCTTAGCTAGGACTATTCTAGCCTATGTGTTAATTGACTTGTAGTGAGTGATCACATGACCCATCACGCAGGCTTGAAATTACATTTTAGTTGGGTTTATTACTCGTATCTCAGTAAATTATAGTCAGTCGTATTCTACACGTTTAGAGCTCATGGTGGGTTTTTTTTATGTTGATGCCAGTTTGATTTAGACTTCTATTTTTTAGATTTAATAATTTATATTCTCTGGAAAACATACAAGTGCTTGTCTTCATAAAAATTCTTGGACAAAGACATTTAGTGGAAATTTATTCTGGAATTCAAAACTGGAACATTATAAATTGTGATTCAATGAGGAACTGTTGACATCAGTACAACGACCTCATCTGACATCATTGCCTTCCATATTGGAACTTCATCGAGATTTGAACTCTGATTCAATTAGAACTTTTTAGTGATAGGACTTACATTTGTAAGTTCTAGGATTAGTTTTTGGATTAGATTCACAAACCATAAGTCTTATTTCATATTTTTACCTTGTTTTCTAGGGAAATAAATTATTTTGTTAAATTTACAAAGCTTATTGACTTCACTCTTTTCTTTTGTTACTTTTGTACGAGCCTACACGTAACAATGGATAGCTTGATGATGTAAGCCTATTACCAAGTCTGATAAAAATCTGATAAGAAATTGATTTGCTCAAAGTGCTGACAATCTGTAAATCAGATGCATGATCACCATGATTTATACCTGTGGATGTCATTCACAACTGTATTCGTCTGGGATCCTTATGATTTAAGTCTGTTTACCAAATATGATCAAACTTGGATCAGAAATAATCTCTAGAAAGGTGTGTGTGTGTGTGATTTGGATGTTTAACATAGCTTTAACAATATTTTAGACATATCACTACAATGTCTGCAGTGTGGAAGTTTAAATTGCTGTGCAGCGCTGGGGTATCATGATGCAGACATGTAGCATGATGTCCCACCCAGTCATATTATCCTGACACCAGGCCAACCAGTCCTAACACTAACCTCTTAATGCTTAGCACCTAGTGAGACAGCTGTTAGTACCATTTTTATAAGTCTTTGATACGACTTGGCCAGGGTTTGAACCCGCGAGCTCCTACATCTGAGGCAGATGCTCTAACCACTAGGCCTCCAGAGTGGTCTAGAAAGGTAACAAGCTCAGCCAATCAGATGTAAGATCACTTCATTAATATCTGTCAATCCTGCCTATTATCGAAGTTCTCTGAGATCCTCATGATACAAGCCCAAATTTCAAGCCTGATATATTCAGATCAGAAATATGGATCCTATGTTATCAAGCTCAACCACTAGCATGCAAGAGTACCTGAACATTAATGGATCTTACTCTTAATTGTATTTGTATGAGATATAAATAATTTATGCCCATTTTCCAACTGGGATCAAATTCAGATCTAAAATACAGTCCTTAGAATGGCATTAAGTTAAACCAATCTGATGTGAGATGACCTCATCAATATGCATCAAATTTGCTCATTATCAAAATCATACAAGCTCTTGATCATACAAGTTTATAAAAGTTTTACCAAACAGAATGCAAAATGTGGCTTCCAGAGTGATAACAAACTCAGCCAATCCAATATAAGGTAACATTTTTAACATGCATGGATCTGACTCATTGCTGTGCTTTCTGAGACCCTGATAACAGAAACCCAAATTCCAAATTTTATCAAAACTGGAACAGAAACAAAGCCCATTTTCCTGATCATAAGAGAAGAAATATAGTCTCTAGAGTGGAACTCAGATGTTAAATCACCTCAATAACTGAAGCACATGTATTTGATCTTTTCTGACATACCTTGATTATATGCAAAGATAGATAAAAATCAGATGAGAAATATTGTTTCATGTGTGGTAACTTCACTAGTATAATCACTTCATTATTGATCTCACTTATCTGTCCCCCCATGACACACTTAGCCCATATATAACCCTAACCCTAACCCTAACGCTAGCCCTAGCCCATATATAACTGTTGCATGTACTTGTGCTACGATTTGTCAAGATTCCAACTGGATCTAAATGTTTTTTTTAATATAAATCTGCACACAAATGCCAGTCTTTTCTTCAGTAATACTGACCTGACCAGAGCTGCCAACCCTCCAGAATAATAATTAGTGAAAAGAGGGATTAAAATCAGTGAATTGTGAACATTAATTAGTGAAAAATTATACCAAGACACTAGCTCCAGCCACTTTGATGGTCAGTACTGCATGGTATGAAAATTCCAAAATAAAAATAAAACACATTATTTACACTAATTACAAGAACAAATTTATTTGCAGCCAAATTTACTGATATACACAAACTTGATGCTATTTGTCATAATATAATGCTGTAGCGGACTTGAACTTCCTCAACTGGGCTATTGTAAATTTGGTTTCAAAACTGTTCAGGCTTCTTGCCTGGTGGCTGATCTTGGTGACTAAAATTGTTGCAAATTTTCAGCACCTAAGTAGGCCCTAAAGACTGTCTTATTGATAGAAAACACTCTTTTACTGTCATTGTTGCTGATCTCAAACAGAGAAAGTCAGGTTATGTTCAACAAGAAAACTCACAAACAATGCTTCAGCATTGGTAGCTTGCATTGCAGGACTCAGGTAGGTGGCTTCAAGTACCCCAGAGCTGAAATATGCTGGATGCTCTTAATTTTTCCAATATCTATGTGCTTTTTGCTAACAGTGTGCTTTTTCACATCATCTCTGCCACATGCCCACAGGGGCACATATCGCTGCTTACAATTTATCTGTCATACATGTACTATATAACAAAATTATATAGTACATGTATGACAGGTAAACTGTAAGCTACGATACGAGCCACTGTGCACATTCCCAATCCATGGTTCTCATGCTTTTCTAAAGATAAATTTCCAGGTCATTTCCAGAGGATGAAATTAATTTTTTCAAGGTTCAGATGTGACCGTTACTGAATGGTATTAAAGAACATTTTAGATTATAAAACAGGCATTTTCTAAATCTAAAGATGCTCCTATTTCAAGAAGCTCCAAACCATCTAAGTCAGAGAGGATGATAATGTACAAAACCATAATATGTATCACACGAAACAAGCTTGACTATATTCCTATAAATTGGCATGCAAAGTCATTTCAATGTACGGAATAAAAATTCTAACTTTACTTTGCTGACCTGCATTATGTTGCTACATGGAAACAACATAATGAACATATATTAGTTTTGTTTCCCTTCAAACCTTATTCTAAATAATTCTAAAGCAATATATATGCATGGTATACAAAGTAAACCTTTCATATCACAGAATGAAAACAACAATAAATGCAAAGTATTAGAATCTTATCTTGTAACAAAAAAAGTTTAACCCTCAATTAATCTGTACCAATAAAACCCAAACAAGATTTTTCAAACAACCTAAACTCCTTAAGAGAATTTGGTTAAAAATCCATCATTTAAAATACATTTACAAAAGGGTTGATTTAAATTTTGACAAAAGACCTTCAAAATTATATTTTGTTGTATAAACAAGGACTGACTTTTCTGGAAAATTATGTCTTCTTGTAATTCGATAAACCAGTCCCCAAACCTGTATTGATACAGGGACTCGTATCATTCTTTAATATATAATACAAGGGATGACAATTTCCCATTTCTCCTGCGTCATAGTTAAGATCTGAAACCAATGCTTCAAGCTATATGCACTGTGTAATAGTTTCGCACCAAAGTTCAGCTCAGAGATTCGACATTTTGGACAACAAATTTGGCTTAAAACGAATAGCAGTCCATTTTCTAATATGGATTTCATCTGAATATTCCCACCCTATTTTTCACATTTGGACATTTAGGACGGGGTGTTGGGTCAGCAATTGCATGTTGAAATTTGGAATTTGCTGCCACCATGCAGTAGTGACATATGGTAGTCGCTTACCAGTGG
Organism: Megalonaias nervosa; assembly: GCA_016617855.1. Taxonomy (NCBI): domain Eukaryota; kingdom Metazoa; phylum Mollusca; class Bivalvia; order Unionida; family Unionidae; genus Megalonaias; species Megalonaias nervosa. The sequence goes on from JAECUM010004545.1 coordinate 79,200, forward strand.
GCCTAGCAAATTTAAGTGATGTTATATCAACCCATACCTGCATGAAATCAGTAGGAAAATGATTTTATTTTCTCAGAAATGGCAAGTATTATAATCGTTATGTCTTTAATCTACTGAGTCTAGACAAAACTACAGCATAGATGAAACCTGACCAGGTACTCGCCATTTGCAGAACTAATCATTCACAAATCTGAAACAACATCGGAAGTCAAATAGTCACGTGATATGAACAACAAACTCCTTTTTAATGTTGTACAAAAATTCAATTATATTAAATGAAAGTCAGATACCTTTTGTAAAAACCAGAAGGAACATATAATTGTCAACATATTTATTTTGAGAACAACAACAAAAAACCTATCACTGTCACAGCAATCTGGCTAGTCAGATTCATCAAGCAGAGAGCACAAGTCAACACTGTAGTCACATGACACAACAAAACCCTGGTAGTTGTCCTTGGAATAAATATAGAGGGCTTTGTGTTCTTTCGCTTTTTTTTTGTTTTTATTAATATTTTTTATTGTTTTCTACAACATCTGAAATAGGTTATTATTGATAAAATGTGACTACTGGATTTGTGATGTCATGAACATGTGGGTTGTGAGATATGTGTACTCATGCGACTAGCAACAAAAATCACGAGTACCAGGTCAAATTTCATCAACGCCTTAGTTTTACCTTGTCTACTAGATGAATCTCATCCACTGAGCATTTGGGTTGATTCAACAAATATGTTTATATCAAGCACTCAAATGATCCATACTGCAATCTCCAAATATTCTGGTCAGATCTTGATAAATTTAACTCACGATCAGCTGAGTTACAACTCAATTACATAATTGTTTCGAGCTTCAAGTGGTGGCGGAAATTTCCCAGGTTTTTCCCAACTTTCATCAATATTTGCAAAATTCAAGAACTTTTCACAGTCAGAAAAAATTATCATTTTTCATGACTTTTTCCCAATTTCCCAGTAGCATGGGAACCCTGCCAATCCTAAAATTTGTGGAAAACTGTGGAAAAAAAAGCATAATGTACATCAGTGTTTGATGGCTGAATGCAAAGCCAATTTTTGGTGTATTCCAATCTGTATTCACTTTTTGTGGAATACATTTCTTTGTCCTTGGAGGTGAAAACATTTTAACTGTAGTGTAGTGATTAGTGGTGTCGGCGCATGCACAGAAAAATATGAACTCATGCATTACGATATATGCTAATCTTTCAATATCTCAAAAATTCCTACACTCGGAAAAGCTGTCTTCATTTGGTGTTTCTTTTAAAACAAATTACTTTTGCTATGAGTATGTACATGTGCCAATTTTTAAAAAATCCTAGTTGGGCCCCAGTTTTCTTTCACAAGTATTTGTAAAACGTCTGTTATAAATATAAATGAAATACTTTAAATAAAATGCTTGCTACATGGCAAACCATAACAATCAGATATAGTTCTACTAACATAACTACTAGCAGGATAGGACCGTTACTGCCATCAATGACCACTGCTAATATTGTGACTAGCACTTAACAAAATAAAACTTATTTTATTCCTGATTTAAGCTGATTAAAAATTGGGGAATTTGTGATTTTTTTGCATGCGGCATGAATCCGTGAATCACAATTTAGTGTCATGAAATTCACGCCAAAATCGTGAGGGTTGGCAGGTCTACCTGACCTCAAAGTATCAAACTGTCACCTTCCCTAAGCACGTTATGTTGGAATGAGGATTAAATTAAGGTAATACATTGTATTTGTTAATCTGACTGATGGGTAAGTCTAATGTTTTCTGTAGAACAGTTTTAATTGGATAAACAAAACAATGTACTTAACTACACAAAAATTGTAAATATAATGTACAGACAGACACTGATATGATATCAGTTAAAATAACACAGTAATAAGATCGTCTTATCATGAATACAGTATAACCTCGAACTAACCTCCTGAATATGATTCCTCTGTCCAGCCATGGTGGTGCCTGGCAGGTTGTTCAGTTCATTCATCAGTATCCGATGTAAGGTCTTCACATTATAATAGCAAATTCCTTGCTCCGTTTTTCCTTCTATACTCGCCAGTACCTGCTGAATCATGTGTGGCTCAAAAAACTCCAGGTCCAGTTGATCTGGGTATTCTTGGGTGAATTCTAAGGAGTCCAGAAGACGCATCAGCTTGCGACGGGACTGCTGACCTAATAATAACAACAAGAAGGAAATGAAAATGTGTCCAAATATCACCCATGAAGAATGACAGGTATAATAGATCATAAAGATGGAAATCTTATCTCAGTTAATACATATTACAACCATTTATGGTCATGTATAAACTAACCTATGGAGTAGTTAATACTGTATGACATTAACAAGCTTAGTCTAATAAGTAAATATGCTTATCCACATAACAAATTCCTCCCTAGATCATCCTTAAATAAATTTGTTAAATTTGACCTACAGTAAAAAGTTACTAAGAATATACAAATAAAAAAGAGACCTAGATTCCTATTAATAGACTCATAGCTGAATATTCAGAAATTAATACTAATAGAGGTAGGTATCAGAATCTGCCCAACAATGAAAATCTATGTACTTCATGTAGTTTGGAAATGGTAGATGACAAATTTCATTATCAGAATCATATATCCTTCTTATTACTAATTCAAGCAGTATTTACCTCCCTTTATATAAAAACGTCCTTGTCTGGAAAAATTTTAGAAGGAACTGAGTTTATCTGGAAATGTGTCACACTAATAATCAAGACCGATCATCACAGAAAACTGACACTTATGTAATTATCATCCTTTTGTAGCATATTCAGGACAATTATGTGTTTTGTGTTGTAATTTTGCATCAGTGGTCTATATTAAGTACTGTTATTATTTTACTGCAGCTAATTAGTACATTGTGACCTTATTTAACAACTTAGGAAGTATGCTTGTGGATCCAACACATGCTCTCTTTTGAGTCCTTTACAAAAATATACACAGGTACACAGATATACAAAAATATACACAGGTACATAGATATACAAAAATATACACAGGTACATAGATATACAAAAATATACACAGGTACATAGATATACAAAAATATACACAGGTACATAGATACATCTATGGCTCAAAAGAGGAAGATTGAATATTAGCAGAGCAAATACAGAGAAAGAAAGAAAGAGACAGACAGAGAGACATACCTATGACTCTTCTGCCATACTGTGAGGTGTGGAACAAGGACTGATCCCCATACCTAGAGGAGGATGGAAGTTCTGGATTCTCACTCCCCACAACCTGAAGTACTTCATCAAAAACAAAACAGTTAAACCCCTGTTATTGCTAATAAGGTAGCAGAATCTTGTGGTTGATATGGGATCAGAAAGATAATAGTTTGACTCTAGCTGTGATATTTTCTTAGTGATACTTCTACCACTTAACCTTATCTGCTTTGGTTGAAGATATGCTGCTAATATACCAGGGTACTAGCTACAAGGGGTTGATCTCCATTGTTTGAAGGTTATGCTGTGCTGTGACATGTACAGTGAAGTGCTTTGCCCCATAACACACCACGCTAGCCAATGGTGGAAATTGAAACCAAACCATTCTGGTCACAACTCCAATGTCTTGAACACTAAGCCAATGTAGCTCTTGTCACACGGGGTAGGAGATGCTTTGGGTTAACCTTTGATGGGCTGTGTCCCATCCTTGGGAGTCAGGCATTTTCAGTTATTCAAAAGCATATAAACTAGTACAAGCTCAAGATTTCTGAGTCAATAGTAGGTTTAAGGGAAAAACTTAACATTTACTATTGACACGTGGTGGTAAATGGACTGACATGAACTATAATAGTTTATATTTTATGACAAATACAACATATGAAACTGGATGAATAATAATGGTAATCAATAACTCTGCAAAGGTAGAATGGAAGTAAAATGGGGGTAATAGAATGGTGACACTTTGGTGGGAAAATATCAACACAGACCTGTTTACCCATACATTTTCTTGTCAGTATTTTAAGCACTGTCTCTCAGTATTTTTAGAAGGCAGTCAGTATTTTCATTCCGTGTTTCTAACATCTTAACACAGCACACATCACCTGTGAAACAGCGCACAAATAGTAGACACTATCAATACACTATAATTATCATTATGTAGTATTGCACGACATCCTGACAATATTCTGTAAATAACTCCTAGTTTGTAAAGACGCTGGTATTCGGGCAATTCTGTGTTTCAAGGCAAAATCTGCTGAAATTGAACACCACTGACTTAAACATCCTGTTTATATTATAGTAATAAAAACCATAAAAGAATACCACCACACACCCAAATTCATTCTGTTATTTACCTCTGTTACTTTCTCTAGAAAATCTGTTTTCTCAGCTTCACACATATTCATAACATTTCAAATAAAGCCAATTCTCTACATTATACATGATTAAGGAAGACTTGATACAAAACATTATGACAGATATTGTTACTACCATTCCACTCAGAAAATAAGTAACTTCATCTAGATAGGTGAAGGCAATCTTATTTATTTCATAAAGTCTAGTATCAGCTTTGTCAACATTTACTAGCATGGAAATAGCTTCATACATTATTCTGTACAAAGTTTGTCAACAATATCAAACTGATCCACTTGGAATTAATGTCTTAATGAAGGCTTAGTCTATGGGTTTTAAATGGTGGTATAATAGGCACTCTTTCTCCTATCCATCTGGTCATCTGTCCACTCTTCGTTAAAAGAGAGACTGATTGTTTCTAAATACCTTGTGCAATTTTGGAATCTGGGAACATATTTTTCATTGCTTCCGTTAACTTGTCAGCTATGCTCAATGACAAATTCATATTTACGATCAACCCCCATAGAATCACCTCAGCACGTGCTATCTGCTTGAAGAATGTGTTGATCACTGACTTTCCTTCCCTTCATCACTGACAAAATATTTCTACTTCCCTTTACTAATGGTTCCAATTTTGCATGATCTTCCGATCTCACGTGCCATGAACAGTCATTCCTTCCAACATGTGCACAGGAAAAGTATACATTGCAAACAGCGCAGAGCACAAAATGTTTTCCTTTAGACAATGGTTTAAGGCATGGCCACAGAGCATTATAACCTGTTAGAAAATGCTGCTTTCTTTGTCTAGACTTTCCATTTTCATCATCAGTTTCGTGCTGAATTTTTCTTGTCAGAGGCATTTTCTTTATTTAAACAACCGGATGTTGAGAATGTTAAAATCAGTGATGTCACAGACTGCAGACATGGACCGATACAACGAAATGAAACGGAATAAAAACGGCTTAAAAATTAATTTTAAAAAGTTAATAAATAAATGCAACCTCAAATCATATTTCAGATCAATGACCGTATGACTGTATGGATGGGCTTTATTCCATACAAATACGGTAAAATACGGACGGGTAAACAGGTCTGTGAATATGGAATTTGATTACAACAATAGTCTCTCAAAGGGAATGATGACCTACTGGCCAAAATGAAATTCCAGGAATCAATGAGAAGGCTATTTCTTCTTTTCGACCACTAAGTCTTCAAACCATCTCTGATATTTTTTAATCATCATGGCCATACTGGATGTTAGATCATCACCATTTTCATTTAGGACCAAGCAGACATCATTACAAATCTTTTTGGTGAAAATTCCATGTCAAATGTGACATCTATCCAGAAGGAGTAGTGATAACATTTTCAAAATGGCTACCATGGTGGCCATAATGGATATCAGATTGGCACAATTTACATTTTAGGACTCACTAGTCATCACAATAAGTCTTTTTCTGTGAAACCCCATGCTAATATGATTGCCAGTTCAGGAAGAATAGCAATAACAAGTTTTTCAAAATGGTTGCTATGGCTGCCATACTGGATGTCTGAATGTCATCGTTTTCATTTTGAGCTTGAATGTTTGTGCAAAGTTACATGACAATCCTCCTTGTATTTTAGCGATAACAAACTTGTGCTAACAGATGGACAGACAATGAGCAAAATGCCAACCCATAAGCTTTTCTAGTCTATGACTAGTATAGCTCAAATTTTAAAGGGGTTCACTATTCCACCTTATATCTTCAGTACCAAAATTTGCTGAAAATTTATTTAGTCCTTTATACATTGCACATTACCACAAGAACTGAGCTGAATGCTGTGTCTCATGTTACGAATATGTAATTAAATTGCTTGTGTGTTAGTTTTGAAATTCTTTTTTATTTTAATTTTGTTTCATTACATTTTATTGTAATGATTATTTTCACGGGATTTGATATTATTTGAAAAAATATTCAGTCTAATTTGAACGTAAAAAGTATTACATTATCATTATTTTTAGCTCACTTTGGTTCATAGATTTTGTAAACACTACACGAAAACGATTGGCTATTGCCAAGGTCATTTCAGCCTACGTGTTTGTCTGAATAAACAATGTTTTATTTTTAAATCTATTTCAGTGAGAATTTGATTCTTAGATAGGGCTGTTCTTGCATACGTGATAAATGGCATTTTTTTATTGCGCTGTTCAAATTAGTAAATCACGTAGCCTATCACGTGAGATACCATGTGATCTAAAATCACGGCTTTAAACAGACGCTCTCTAGTAGATTTAGTCAGTTGCATTTTAAACCTTGAGGGCTCAAGAGGTTTTTACTGTTGTTGCCAGATTGTTGGAAGTTCATCTATTTTTGGGGAATTTAATAATTTATTCTCTAGAAAACTAAACAAGTGCTTTATGTTTATAAAAGTTCTGGGAGAAAGAAATTCAGTGGAAATTTATTCTGGAGTTTAACGGAAACATTATAAACTGTGATTCAATCAAGGATCTGTTACCATCAGTACAGACATCATCTGACATTATTGCCTCCATATTGGAATTTCATCGAGATTCAAACCCGGATTCTATTAGAACTGTTTAGTGATAGGACTTATATTTTTCAATCTTAGGATTAAATTTTGGATTATATTCACAAACCGTTAAGTCCTATTTCATATTTTTGCATTGTTTTCTAGGGAAATAAATTATTTTGTTAAAATTTACAAAGCTTGTTGGCTTCACTCTTTTCTCTTGTTATTTTTGTACGAGCCTACATGTAACACTCACCTGCTTGAATGTGACACAAGCCACAAACCTGGCAAGTAGCAAGAAATGTTTTTCACTTTGACCTACATTTGCCCATAGTGAGAATAAATTATCCCTCAAGATATATGCATCCATCAACTCTGATGTGTAAAAGATGGATGGATGAAAAATCAAGGAAAATGTTAAAAATATGGAACCTCAAAAACTGTGTGGAGCAAATGGCACATCTCCACTACTAGTCTAATCAATCTACCAAATTTAACAGAGAAAACAATTTGAATATCAGCCATGAAAACAAAGTGCAGATAATTAAAAGCAAAGATTCACATCGGGACCATTAGTTTAATATGTGTACCAAGTTTACTATAGTTATCTTTGATGGTTTTGATGTCATGCTCCAGATAAAGTGGATAGATCGATTATTGAACAGACAAATGGATGAAAAATATTACCAAAGTTCATATAGATATCTTCAATGGTTTTTTAGTTCTGACTTGGAAATGAGAGTGTGGTTAACTGACAGATGATGAATAGAATAAATGGACACAAACAAAAAATATATACTGAAACTGAAAAATTCTGCAAAAAGCAAATGACATATCTGTAGTACTAGTCCAATTAGTTTACCAAGCTTCATAGATATATCTTCAATGACTTTGGAGGTCAGCGCCATAACAAAATAAAAATACTATCCTTTATGTAGCCACCTAACTGCTGGTCTAGGGATATGACCTACAAAACCAACCTATGTATGCAGGTACAGGTACTCCCCGAGATACATAAACTGCAACTCACAGGTATGTAATGAACTGTAAACACGCAAACAGACTGTTTATTGATCTTCGAATTGAGTGCACCTGCAGCATAATAGTTCTGCTACTCCTCTCGTGTACATGTATAAATCATTTTTGTTACATTTTTCATAATCTTAAGGATTTTTATTGCGTTTTGTTAATGTTACCCTTCACCATAATGTCAAAGCCATATGTAGCTGATTGCTCCAGTGGCCTTGTGGTTAGAGCGTCCACATTGGGTGTGGGGGGTTGTGGGTTAAAACCCCAGCTGAGTCATATCAAAGACTTATAAAAATGGTACTAACAGCTACCTCGAAATGGCACTCAACATTAGGAGGTTAATGTTAGGTCTGGTCAGCCTGGTGTCAGGATAATGTTACTGGGTGGGACATCATGTTACATGTTTGCGGCATAATGCACCAGTGCTAGACATCACTATAAACTGCCACACTGCAGACATTGTAGCAAAATGACTGAAAATCTATTAAAGCTATGTAAAAAATCCAAATCACACAAAAACACCTTATATAGCCTAGTAAAACTCAGCTTATGTAAAAACCCAGTAATGTAACATTTACATATCTCAGGAGTACCTGTATACACTGTATTTAAAAGAATGAATGTTGCTGACTGGCTGCAAATTACTTGAAAAAATTAACAAAATGTTTCTAAAGAATTCTGTATGTGGATAAACAGTACGCATTAGTTGTTGATGTTTTCAGTTTAACGCCCTTCTTCAGCAAATGATGGGCTATATATAGCAGCCAGTATATCCAGTGAAGCACCTAGAATAAAGGAACCTTTTTCCGAAAATGAGGTGCACAGCATATCATTTTCATCATTTTGAAAGCGCCTCTTGAACAAATCATTCATAAGATGTAACCATCATTCGCCGATCTTACCACTAAAGATTTGTAATTTGCCAAACAGTAACACCATCGTCAATGAGAATTTAATTAGTTGTCTGTGCCCAACAGTAACATATAGACACAGCTGAAAAGAGCCCATATAAAATACGCTAAAGCACTTTCTCACCCATTTTATCAGCTGGTTTGGTTGAATTTGTATTTTTAGGAATAAATTGTTTATTGTGTAAGCTTTAGAATTTTTCACTTATAGTACCTAACTTTAGAGACCACTCCTGTGGTCTAAGTGGTAAGAGCATCTGCCTCAGATGCAGGGGGTCACAAGTTTGAACCTCAGCCAAGTCATACCAAAGGCCTGTAAAAATGGTGCTAGTACCTGCCCTGCAGCATGATGCTCCAGTGCCAGGCATTGTGCAATGCTATTACCAAAACGAGTCCCCAACAAGCTGTCATAAATTCAGGACATATATGTTTCATTAACAATTCTCTGCTTTCAAAAGTGGAACTAGATAACTGCAATTATTTAAGTCTAGGGATGAAAATGTTTAGTTCTTATACAAAAGTTTATGTAAAAATATTGCATATTTCCCTATTTTGTCAAACAGGGTACATCTACCCAGATAAATCCAGACCATTGACTCCCTACCTAGTGGTCTAAGGACAACGTTCATCTATGTTGTCTCCCTAAGTAGTGGTCTAAGGACAACACTTCTCTATGTTGTCTCCATAACTAGTGGTGTAAATACAACACTTCTCTATGTTGTCTCCCTAATTAGTGGTCTAAGGACAACACTCCTCAATGTCGTCTCTCTAACTTGTGGTTTGAAGACTGTACTGTCCTCTATGAAGCCACTCTGCTATGAATATTGCACAGAAAGAATCATCATTACCCCCACCAAAACGAAGACATCAAATCAGTATTTATAATTCTAAAAGTATATGCAGCTGGTATGTATTTTCCAAAACTCAGTTCAAGCTCTGGAATTGAGCCAAATCCCAAAAATATATATCGAAGATTATATTTATATATTATTTTCATCTTCCTGAATGATAACCATCTAAAAACAAGAACTCTGCCAAAATTGTAAATTTTTCTACCGTAAATCAAACACTTTTCATGAGCATTACATTTTCTTAATATATTTTGGAATTCAACTAGCTTTATAATAATAGCACCATAAGTATCTGATATAAACATTTTCAAAGAACAAAACGCACAATAAAATGTATTCTAATTCAGTTAAATACTTTTGTACATTAATAATCTAATATTGCAATAGTCCTAGTAATGACATAATCCAAGTATTTTTCTTGTTTTTGGTGTTAATGAACAAATCTCACTGGTTCCGTGGATCTGCTGTTAGCAGCTTTCACTGTGTATCAAGCATACATAGCCATTTAAGCAGTACTTTGGATAAATTTGGAGTCGGCAAACCTTGATTTACCTTCAGTTTCATCTGCATCCTTGTCATCTAGAAGCAGTTTCATGAGTCTCTGAGTATGAGATCTCTGTCTATTCAATGAGGTGAGACGAAGCTCTACAGCCAACGTTTTCAGCAGCCATGACTGATGGTTGGTGACATTATGACCTAAAAATACCCAATTAAGAAATAAGAGCTATACATGTAAATTAAAAAATTATGACTAAAACACATTTTGTGTATATAGGTAATTTCAGATATCATCCATCCTGCAAACATAGATATATACTGGCAGTACAAACTAATTTCTGCACCTTTCTTCATAAATATTTTTATTGTACACCTTGTCAGCAAACTTTAATGTGTCACTAAAGTTACACTGACTCTTGATAATCTTTCTACACTCAACTAATCTCAAAAACAACAAAAGAAAGGGTTAAATATTGCCAATTTTGTTATACTTCATTTGTGCATGAATGTCCTTCTAATCACTGGTGTCATTTCTAATGTTTCAAAACTCACTTCAGCACATACCAAAAACATATAAAAACAAAGAAAAAAAAAAAAAAACAAGAAACTGTGAATTAACCAAGCATACTCTGGAAATCAACTATTTATGTTGGCAAGATAAGTCTCCAGAGGCAGAATGATCCAAAATTCAGGTGTGAAGTTACAGAAGCTAATAACACCATTAAATCACACACACACACACACACACACACACACACACACACACACCACACACACACACACACACACATACACACACACACACACACACACACACACACAACTGGCCAGTGTACAACAAAATTAGTGACTTACCCTGATCGTGATATTTATACAAGTGAGATTTACTATGTATCAAAAACTCACCAATTTCTGCTGAATCAAATGGGAGATGTTGTATCTGCCTGAACAGAAAGTCATGTGAAGTTCTAAGATAGCGAAGTGTGGGTGATGATGTGTCCTTGTTGGCAGCAAGGTGATAAATCAGCTGGTAACACAGTTCTGCCAGCACAGGGGTCTCTCGAAGACAGTTTGGGCCAGAACCTGATCCTGTGCCCCGATTCAGCAGGGTCAGGATTGCATGAAGGCATGTTTTGGGTGAGTTCAAAACACCTGAATATAATGAGTAAACTGTAGCCAGAATATGCACCATGTTAATTAATCAATTAATTAATTAATTAACTGTAGCCAGAATATGCACCGTGTTAATTATCTGGACAGGAAAAACCTAACACTTTGTGCAATTGTCATTCTCCAATGCTGCATGACAAAGTAGATATATATTTTCAGCCCTTAGTCATGTTGGAAGTATGGGTCTGATTTTACAGAATATCAAAAGAAATTATCAAATTAGGATTTCAAGCAAAGCACCGTTTGCATGTGGCAAGTTTTCCTATGTTTCATAACCAGTTCAACAAGATCTACATATAAATGAACATTGTAAACATATTAAGATAAAATTTAATGTATATAAGGACATTTTCTGCATCTGTCTTTTATGATCTTCCACAATACAGTGCAAAATAAAACAAAATAATTATATATACTGAATTATATCATTCCAAACAAAAGTGGAAGTGGTTTTTTAGGGGAATACAATATGTCCATAAAATTGTGCTGATTACTGATTATTGTGCACATTATTACAGATGTAAAACAAAAGCAAAATAAAGAACAATGCAAGTATTTGCCTGAAACTGAGCAGTTCTGTAAAGCTGAATGTGAAATCAAAAGGGCCAATCTATGACCTGATAAGTAGATAATCAATAATCAACGATAGGTCTAACAAGAGCTAATTTGAAATACAGGACCCATTGGCCTTACCTGCATCTTGTAGTGTTGTCTTGCCGACTGGTTTCCGGATTTCAAAGCCAAGCAAAAAGTTAGCCAGATTTGGAGCCGATTGCTCCAAGGAGTAAAGGAGAAGTTTCAGCAAATGTTGTCTGGTCATATTCCTTAGCTGACTTGGCATCAGATCTTCATCTCAAAAGTGAAAAAATACCATATATATTTGCTTATAAGTTGAGTCCAACTACAAACAACATAGACCCTGATCTGCCAACATATAATGCACTGGAAGATGAGGGTTTATGTTATTTGTTCTACTGATTACTCCTAACAAACCGCATAGACCCAGGTATGCCAGTGCATTTTGGACCTGATTGATAATTGAGAGAATAGGGTAGATGTATTTTTGTGAAACACATATGCCCATACTGTAGATGACAAGTCAATATCCAGAAAGTTTTAAAACTGGATAAAGCCATCAAAAATGATTTCTTGTACATGGCACAGAAATCCAATCTGATCATTTACACATAAACATGCATACCAAACCTCATTTGCAGGGGTAAAGTAGTTTCTGCATAATTATGCTGACAAGGATTCACACCCAAAAATATACAAGACAGAAAAACTTATAAAAAAATAAATTCAAATGTCAATAAAATCTAATCAGGTTATCTTCATACTAATGGAAACATGGCAAATGAATATCTATTATTTTGTTCAAGTACTTTGCATATTGTGCTAATAAGATTGGTGCTCAAAAAGTCTGAGTCAACAAAATAAAGAAACAAAAACTTTCTTGAATACAAGAGTATTGTAATTGGCACATTATATGCCTGCTCCTTATTTAATAGTCCTCTGTTTAGACACTAGATGGGTACGGTTGGCCCTGGAGATTACTAACCAATGGGTCTAAATGACCTATACCTTCAGTCAAAAGATGTGGTCTTGAATTAAATTTAATGTGCAGAAATCATTTTTTTCTAATGAGACTTACCCTGACCCTAACCATGACCTATGACCTTTAGATCAACAATACAAAGCAAACATTATTACCCCATGCGCAAGCCATCCACATAGTCTGAACTCTGGCAGAGATGGGACATAACATGACATGGTTGTGACCTCTGTTTCTGTACTTATTTTAAGAGCATAGACCATAACACTAAGTAAAAATATCAATTTTAAAAACACTAAATACTCCAACATCATTGTCTTGGTTGTAATGTTCCTCACTATTTGTAACTTTCAAAACCAAACTTTAACATAACATAGTAAAACTGATGCTAGTGCCACTCTTTTTATGCTGGCCAGGTGATAACCAACCATATATATTCACTTTTAAGTCCAACTGAAAATTTTAAACATATTGCTGTCTATGCAGTTTGTTAGAAGTAATCAGCACATCAAACAACACAGACCCTGATCTGCCAGCACATTATTTAAGAGAAAATCATGGTCAATGTTGTTTTTTGTAGGACTGGACTTACAAAAAATCAGTATATATGGTTTGTCTATTGCTCTTTTGATTCTGGACAGATGATACCTGCTGTATATTCCCTAATTAACACCCCCTCCCCATTTTTAAGAACAAGCACAAGATTGGCTATACATGGCGGCCAGTATAAATGGTGGAGGAAGAACCCGGGAAAACCCTGAAAAGAACCGCCAACCCACAAGAACCTACCGGCAAGCATTCTCACATACCTACATTGGCCAAGCCCATGACTCAAACCTACACAGACAGAGTTGAGATGGCAGTGATCCGTATCGGTGAGCGCTTTAGACCACTCGGCCACTTGGGGCCCAGAACAGAAATGTAAAAGATGCAGTACAAGGCTGTACTTTTCAATATCTGTCTGCTTCAGATCTATGATTACAACACAATGATACAGCAGTCTCAGCTGATCACAATGTTACAATGTATATATTGATGTAAAAATTACTAAAGTCACAGGCACACATATAGTGTTCAACATGTCAGCTGGCTGGCAAGTTAAAAGACTTACCAGTCCTATTTCAACCAGCTGCTGAGTGGGAAAATGTGTTGATCATCTGATCATTTTAATTGTGCGATATTTACAATGACTGAATTCAGTGGCAGAATGACCACCAGAAGTATATGTGGTCATTATAAGAGTAAATCAAAAGAACTTTAGCTATCATTTTCGTACTCTAATAAATGCCCTAATTGGGAAAATATAACACCCCTGGGGATCTTAATTAGGAAATTTACAGTACCTCTTGCCATGCTTAATCTGGCTTTGCCATACCTCCAATAGTAAGACAGGAAGAATATGGAGTAAAATACAGATTACATTTAACTTCCAGTGATTGAATGGCCATATGGTCCCAACTATTTATAAATGGTCTTAGCAAAATATCACCAGCCAACCTTTCATGACAAAGATGCAATGGCATATCCAAGGGTGATCCCTTGCATATGTTTAAATATCATTAGTTTGACCTCACATCTTGAACTGAATCATCCTGCATGTACAAGTACCCAGATGGCTCGACTACAGATTACTGTATAAATGTTCTATCATAAAAGAATTGCTCCAAACAAGGGTATACCAAAATACCACATTTTCTGTAAGTCTTTCGACAGTGTTTGTTTACAGACACCAAATTTATTTTGGCCAAAGTAATATTTTCATGCCTTTTAATTTTTGAGCATCATTTTATAAATCTTTTATTTGTATACTGATTTTTCCAGACATCTGTGTGTGTGTTTGATTTTTAACGTAGCTTTAAAAATTTTTCAGTCATATCGCTACAATGTATGCAGTGTGACAATTTATAGTGATGTCTAGCACTGGGGCATCATGCCATAGACATTCAGCATGATGTCCCACCCAGTCACATTATCCTGACACCAGGCTGACCAGTCCTAACACTAACCTCTTAATGCTGAGCGCCAAGTGAGGCAGTTGCTAGTACTATGTTTTCAAAAAGTCTTTAGCATGACTCAGCCAGGGTTTGAACCTGTGGCCTTCCGCATCCAAGGCAGACGCTATAACCACTAGTTCAAGAATTATAAAATAAGACGTACTAATACCACTTTCTAAAAGTGGGGGTATGACTTGCTAATCGGAAATAGCCATGACAAGTAACAGGAACTGTCTAAAAGTGGGAAAACCCTATTCCACTATTCATTAACTCACCTATAATGACATAACAAGTAACATTTCTTGAAAACTACATAACTCACGTGCAGATACAAAAATCTCAAACCATAAAATTATTATAAAAATATACCATACTGTAATAAAAGAGAAAACCCTTAAAGTATAAGCTGTTATCACTAAATGATTTGCTCCATTGTGGATGATACTAACAACTGCAGCTGATGACATACAGGTTAAATTTTAAGGAATATTAGTCTTGAAACAAAACAAAAAAAACAAGCACAAAACATATTATTTTGTGTATTTTATATACTGCTATGAATCTAAAAATATTGGAATGTGATTTAGTTTGCTATTAGTCTTGTACAAATTTCTGTACAGGATCACACAAACTAGGATTGGTTCAATGGCTCCATATGTACGTGGATGCAGGTGTTTGTATTATCCAAAATGGTGGTGTGCAACAAAAAAAAAACTGAGATGAAGACTTCATCTTCAATAGAGGGGGACATATTCTACATTTTATAAGATTGAGATTTTTATCTACAGGTGAGTAAATATAGTTTTAAACATGTATTATTTGTGATGTCAGTGTCAGCCAATTAATGAATAGTTAAATATGTTTTTCCCAAGTTACTGCACAACCTGAATGTTTTGGACAATCTGAATCATACATGTAAACTTATCATGACTATTCCTGAGGATAAAGTCCTTCCTTCATTTTCCAAAAGTGGTTTTAGTCTGTCCCTCTTGTCCCATCATTGCAGAACTACAACTGTGTCTAAAACCATCAGGGTATAAAATTACAATACATGAAAATTATTTTCTTTCATTTGCTTTCAAAAATTTCCATTCCAAATCAAGCAGAAAACATGGTACTTTGAATGTATTTATTTTTATGGGTGTCAATTTTCTTTATTTTGTAATAAAGAACATTTTGTCACTACTTAAATTCATGGACTAACACAGTCCTATTGTTTCCACTGAAGGACTGACACAGCCACATTGTTTTCACTGAAGGATTGACAAAGCTATATTGTTTCCACCGAAGGATTATTGTTCATTGGTTCATTAAATTTGTAGATTGTAATTACCATGAAATCCATGAAAATGGTACCCTATGAAAAAGAGATAATTACCCCTCCTCTCTGCCGTGAGGTCCAAGTTCATTTCACCTGTTTCTACATCATCTTGTTCCAGACATTCCACAAACCCATGAAGCAAATCAACTTTCGTTGCCTGTCAATGTAAATGATGAAAAATGCATGCATGTTCCACGTACAGAAATGATTCATTCAATGACAATTTAAATGTAGTGCCTACCTATTTCTGAAGCGCCAGAATTTTGTGAATTTGATCCTATGATACTTTTGCTACATTTTAATTGTGTGCTACTCCCTCTTCCACATTATTATTATCATCACTATTATTACATAATAACTTTTTCAAATCAAATTATCAGGTGTTCTTGATCTGTATGATGCAGAATGGTTTTCATGAAACTTTACCATACCCTGCATTCCTAGCTATACAGAATGGTTTTCATACTTTACCATATCCTGCATTCCTGGTTATACAGAATGGTTTTCATGATGTATTACTCTACCCTGCAATCCTGACTATGCAGAATGGTTTTCATGATACTTTACCATACCCTGCATTCCTGACTATGCAGAGTGGTTTTCATGATACTTTACCGTACCCTGCATTCCTAGCTATACAGAATGGTTTTCATGATACTTTACTCTATCCTGCATTCCTGGTTGTACAGAATGGTTTTCATGATGTATTACTCTACCCTGCAATCCTGACTATGCAGAATGGTTTTCTTGATACTTTAACATACCCTGCATTCCTGGCTATACAGAGTGGTTTTCATGATACTTTACCATACCCTGCAATCCTGGTTATACAGAATGGTTTTCATGATACTTTACTGTACCAATCCTGACTATGCAGTGTGGTTTTCATGATACTTTACCATACCCTGCAATCCTGACTATGCAGTGGTTTTCAGGACACTTTACCATAAACTGAATTCCTGGCTATACAAAATGGTTTTCATTATACTTTACTGTACCCTGCAATCCTGGTTATACAGAATGGTTTTCATGATATATTACTGTACTATGCAGAGTGGTTTTCTTAATACTTTACCATACACTGAATTCCTGGCTATACAGAATGGTTTTCATGATATTTTACCATACCCTGCAATCCTGACTATGCAGAGTGGTTTTCATGAGACTTTACCATATGCTGAATTCCTGGCTATACAGAATGGTTTTCCAGATACTATACCATAGACTGAATTCCTGGCTATAAAGAATGGTTTCTATTCCACTTTATATTACCTTGCATTCCTGGCAATACCATTCTTTTTTCTGACTATTTTCCAAATATTTAATCCATATGTTCACCTATCAAATTACAGCAAGTCTAAGCTTAGTCAAAATGTCTTTCTCACTCATTTTTCTGGAGAAACTATCTTTACTTAATTGATAGAAAAAATGTCACCAGGTTTATTCATGTATTAAACATGATGTATGGCTTTAATTTATGCACACAATTAAAATTTTATACATTATTTTTTGCAGGTAAAATTTTTGCTACATTGTTTAAAAGATGGTGACTTTTAAAAACACACACACACATATCTAAATACATTTTTTGAAGTTCTGTACCTGCTCCTAAACCTAGTCACCCTAGAGGCGAGATTGTCAAACTGTTTTACATATATTGTGGTAGAGCGTGTTTAAATGTTAATACTGCCTTGAACACATTAATATGAAAAAAGGAATTAGGTTGAGAAAAAGGTATTTAAGCTAAATTAACAGAATTAGACATGCTTAAACATAGCTAAAATACCAGATTCGAAGTCCAATACATATGTGAGATATTGCATGGAAATAAAGGCATAGTTTAAAAAACACATTTAAGTTGAGTATATACGAGACATTGTGTGGAAACAAAATCATCATTAACAAAAACAGATTTAAAGTCCAATACATATGAAAATATTGAGTGGAAACAAAATTATTAAAAAACAAAATTGAAGACCAATACATATGAGAGATATTGTGTAGAAACAAAAGTTGGGGATCTGGTAATCACAGACTATACATTCTGTTGAATAATGACACAGAATGCTGACAATCAAGGGCCATAAATCTGTTGAACAATTACACAGAACACTGACAATCAAGGGCCATAAATCTGCTGAACACTGACACATAATGCTGACAATCAATGGCCATAAATCTGTTGAACAATTACACAGAATACTGACAATCAAGGGCCATAAATCTGTTGAATTATAAAGAATACTGACAATCAAGGGCCATAAATCTGTTGAATTATAAAGAATACTGACAATCAAGGGTCATAAATCTGTTGAATTATAAAGAATACTGATAATCAAACCCATAAGGTCTCAAGAAATCCAAAAATAAAGAAAAAATTACTTAATTATTTACAAAAAGGGCGAGACAAAAAAACAGAAAAATTAAAGCAGAAAGTTCCTACCTGATTTTCAGTGAACAGGTTGACCATAACTCTTTGCACAGATGCCGACTTGCAGACCAGGTACAAGATTCTCACAGCTGATAAAGCCTGGTCTGGCAAGGTACTGTTGAACATGACATATCTGAAATTTAAGGTATACATCTAAACACCTTTTTTTCACAGGCTATAAACTGACAAGGATAACATAATCTATCATATGCATTAGCATGGGATAGGGAAACCACCCACCACAAGGGTCAGAATCAGTATGCAGAAATAAGACTTTGTTAAATTCCAGCCAATACAAAATTCTAAGATTTCCCTATCCCACACCAATGCATACAATGGATAATTTTTCTCTCACTTCTAACCATGAAAGAATGCAGAAGAAATGATGGCAGGTCACCTCTTTAGATATCCGTTTTATCCTTAAGAATTTATGTCCAAAGAAAGAACACAAAAAGTTCAAGTAAACAAGAATTACTTTTATGCAGTTTGACTTCAATAAGGATTACTGTACATGCAGACCGCACCAGTGGCCTATTGGTTATAGCATCAACTTTGGATGTTGGAGGTCGCAGGTTCGAACTCCCACCTTGAGTCATACCAAAGATTTATAAAAATGGTACTAACAGCTGCCTCACTAGGCGCTCAGCATTAACAGGTTAGTGTTAGGACTGGTCGGCCTGGTGTCGCATTAATGTAACTGGGTGGGACATCATGTTGTATGTCTGCGGCAAGATGCTCCAGTGCTAGACATCACTATAAACTGCCACACTGCAGACATCGCTGTGACATGACTGAAAAAATTGTTAAAGCTGTCTTAAAAATCCAAAACACACACACATTGTAAATGCAATGGCAAGATGACATCAAGAAGGATTACTGTTAATAAGCTGTCAATTTGACTTTAATATTGATTACTGTCAGTAAGCTAGTAATTTGACTTTAATATCTCACATTGCTTTCTCACATAAGCAAAACTGTGTCACACATATCAGAATGTGACGAAAGCTTTCCTTTGTAGGTATATGTCTTTATCTGAAAAAATCTCACATATACAAAAACAAATTGGACTGAGGAAACATGGTCTGAGTTAGGATGTGGTCTGCTTTCTGGGAATAAAATAATACTTTAAGAAATAAAGACTTGAAAAGAGGTATCTATTTTAACAGATAAATACCTGCTTGCAGTGTTGCAATTTTAAATAATTCCCAAGTACACCAGCATGAGGGGATTATGTCAAAATTACAACACAGAAAACGGGCATTTTATATGTTGCAACGCATATTTTTTTCTTAATCAATTTCTTATTTTAACGTGAATAGACAAAATTCAGCATGTGTACCCTTAGCGAAAAGTGTTGACTTAGTACTACATCATGTTAGCCTTTTGTTGAACAAATCAATGACTGCTCACTCCTGTGATGATACTGTGAAGACATTGTTACATCATGCTGGGCAATACTGCTGATGAAATGTGCCTTCAAAAGAGCTATCAAATGTGCGAGATAGTCAACCTTTTAAGTAAATTATGTTTCTGCAATAATACTTATACAATCACATTACTTTATGATAACTTTTTCTGCTACCTCTGAATATAGTCCTCACAGAAAAATTTCTATCTATACAAGATAGTGTGTGTGTGTGTGTGTGTGTGTTATTTAGATTTTTAACATAGCTTTAACAATTTTTCAGTCATATCGCTACGATGTCTTTAGTGTGACAGTTTATAGTGATGTCTAGCACTGGGGCATCATGCCGCAGACATGTGGCATGATGTCCCACCGAGTCACATTATCCTGACACCAGGCCGACCAGTCCTAACACTAACCTCTTAATGCTGAGCGCCAAGCGAGGCAGATGTTAGTTCCATTTTTGAAGTCTTTGGTATGACTCGGCCGGGGTTCCTATACAAGATAGAGATAAAGGGAAGAAGCTCTCAAAGGTTGACTCTCTTTCACACCCACTAGGTGACTATTGTTGAATCTGGGATTAAACCAGGTTTATTCTTGAGTGAATCTTTAAAGGATGCTTGCATTGCAGGGAAGAGTGGGAGGGGGTATTTGTAATGTGATCTGGTAAGTATCATTGGAGAAACATAATTTACAAAAAGGATGAACTTCTCCTAATGTAAGTTCAGGACAATGAAAGACAATTTGTTTCTACACGTGTGAGGGAGATTCCTATGGGATTCTGCACTTTATTATTTTCTTATCATCGAAAGTTTCCCAGGCATATTCAGTGAAAGTGGCAAATACATGTCTGGGTCTAATGCTGTACTTTCATGAATGGTGAGTGGTCACTGTCTGTGTAACTACCACTAACCCAGAAAAATTCAGTTCTCCTTAGCGAGGGCATGACATGCACATGGAAATTAGAGAAAGCAGATGCGGTGTGCCAGTTAGATGACTCCATTAAGTCCCAAAGCGAGCCATTACATTCAAGGCCAGCTTCATGGAAGTCAGTCACATTTTGCAAGCTGCAATCTTCATTAGTGTAACCGAACCTTTGAGAGTTAAGAGTACACTGATTTAATAACTCCATTTAGCCAAGAGACCAGCATTCTTGCCTTGTCAGTATTTTAAGCAATGTCTCTCAGTATTTTTAGAAGGCAGTCAGTATTTTCATTCAGTGTTTCTAACATCTTAACACAACACACATCACCTGTGAAACAACACACAAATAGTAGACACTATCAATACACTATAATTACCATTATGTAATATTGTACACATACTGACTATACAATATTCTGTAAATAACTTCTAGTTTGTTAAGACCCTGGCATTCAGGCAATTCTGTGTTTCAAGGCAAAATCTGCAGAAACTGAACACCACTGACTTAAAAATCCTGTTTATATTATAGTGATAAAACCAAAAGAATACCTCCACACACCCAAATTTATTCCGTTATTTACCTCCGTTACTTTCTCATGAAAATCTGTTTTCTCAGCTTCACACATATCCATAACATTTTAAATAAAGTCAATTCTCTACAATTTACATGGTTAAGAAAGACTTGATATAAAACATTATGACATTGTTACTATCCATCCACTCAGAAAATAATAACTTCATCTAGAGAGGTGAAGGAAATCTTGTTTATTTCATAAAATCAAGTATCAACTTGTCAACATTTACTAGAATGGAAATGAGCTTCATATATTATTTTGTACAAAGTTGGTCAACAATATCAAACTGATTCACTTGGAATTAATATTTTAATGAAGGCTTAGTCTATGGGTTTTTAATGGCAATATAATAGGCACTCTTTATCCTATTCAGCTGGTCATCTGTCCACTCTTTGGTAAAATTCTTTGGTTTTGACTTCAGGACCAATAGAGCCTCAATGGTCTGATTGCCTAGTGAGGATCTCTGATCTGTAACATTTTAACTCGTCAGCTGTGCTCAATGACAATTTCATATTTACAATCAACTCACATAGAATCTCCTCAGCACATGTTATTTGCTTTTGAAGTATGTGTTGATCACTGACTTCCTTTCCCTTCATCATTGACAAAATATTTCTATTTCCCTTCACTGAAGATTCCCATTTTGCATGATTTTCCGATTCCACGTGCCGTGAAGTCATTCCTTCCACCATGTGCACAGGAAAAGTCTAAACTGCAAACAGTGCAAAGCACCAAATGTTCTCCTTTTGACAATGGTTTAAAGCATGGCCACAGAGTATTATAAACTGGTAGAAAATGCTGCTTTCGATGTTTAGACTTTCCATTTTCATCATCAGTTTCGTGCTGAAACTTTTTTGTCGGCTGCATTTTCTTTATTTAAACAACCGGATGTTGAGACTGTTAAACTCGGTGATGTGGCACAGACTGCGGACGCGGACACGGACCGAAGAGACGATAAAATGAAAGGAAACGGAATAAAAAACGGCTTAAAAATTAATTTAAAAAACGTACTTAATAAATGCAACTTCAAATCGTATTTTCATATCAATGACTGTATGACCATACGGATGGGCTTTATTCCATACAAATACGGTAAAATACAGACAGGTAAAAAGGTCTGCCGTCTTTTGCAGTTGATGCAGATTTGTCCATGCTTCCACATAACACTGAGGGGTACATACAGGGTCCTGCTGCTTTGTTTCTCTTGATCAAGGTGAGAGAACAAATAGTTACTGTTGCTTCACTAGTGATAGAATGATGTTCTTAGGAAGGAATCTTTTTATGTCATTAGAATGACTGAACCATCAGAATGGAACTGCATGTATTTCAGATCTGCAGACACTGTATGTAGCTCAGTCACTCTGCATGCTGAAGTTAGCATTATTTCAAGCCATGTACAATACCTCCTTCAAAATGTTGAGGGTGGAGATGCTTGCTCAAACTTAGATGCATTTGGCCATATCAAAACCCTTGAGAGATTCCACTTGGGAATAATGTTAGTTATCTTGGTCAGGATACATCTGAACTGGACTATAATTTGGAAATTACCCAGCTGTGGCCAAAACCATCTCTTCAATGAAGTCAGAATGTGTCTGAGATCACG
Source organism: Megalonaias nervosa (assembly GCA_016617855.1). NCBI lineage: Eukaryota > Metazoa > Mollusca > Bivalvia > Unionida > Unionidae > Megalonaias > Megalonaias nervosa. The sequence goes on from JAECUM010004545.1 coordinate 102,304, forward strand.
GAACAGTAACACTTGACTGTAACAGGTGCTAACTTCTTGTCTTCAAAGAAAAAGAAGTTTGCTATCTGTAGAATGGGTGCTGAGAGTGGTATGATGTCAATGATGTGACACCAGTCACTGACAACAGACAATTTCCCCTTATATGTCCTCAAAGTGGCGAATCTTCAAGCTCTTGTGATCCTCTCCATGATTGACAATCCAATTTTTTTTTTATCAGGACACCCTGAAAGGAGCCAGGAGTGAAGGAGGAATTTAGTTAGACATGGATGAATTGGTGGCAATCTTGACTGCTTTAGTGGAATGGAGCTTGCTATGACCCATCTGAGTATGTCTGTCACTAAACAGAGCAGATCACTGATCCGGGATGTTTTGGGACATCAGAGCTATTGCAGTCTGTGTCTGAATCACAATACACATACACCCTCCTGGCCTCCATGCAGTTACATCCACAGAGAGCATGCCTTCTGCTCCAGTAGTAAATGACACGTTCTTAGATTTTGTTGCCAGTCTTATACCTAAAGGGGGACCAGTCTGCCCAACCGCCACATCGGTTAGCAGACAACTTTTAGCTCCCTTCAGCTAAAAGTAGTATCTGGGAAGGCTGGATTTGCAAGGTAATAGATCTCCTCAGGTATTATGATTGGGTAACATATTTAAAGAAGAAATGATGATACAGCATATGCCCATTGGATATGCCATCAGTAGTGATTGCATTATGGAATGCTGGCCTGGTAATGAAAGTCTGCTATGAATTTCATGATGGTCGGTCAAGTTCATGGGTTGGCTGGCTTGCCAGTAAAGGGCTAATTCGTACAGTTGGTCAGCAGTTGGAATGATGTACCAAAGACTATATACGTCTTGCGGTCTGGCCAGATGCTGCAATATGGTCAGTACAGTCAGCCAGTTATGCCATCTATCTGGATGGCCAGCTAGCAGTTGCAAATAACAGATACCTAACCAGTGTAATTGTACATAGCTCCTTCGTACAGCTGGATCAGTTTGTCAGCAGTTGGAATGATGTATCAAAGATATATTTCTTGTGGCCTACCTGACTGGTGTGGTATTGTTTGGATGGACTGTTCATCCATATCATACTGGTCAAACTGTGTATCTTCATATTTGGCTTGTTTATATATTTTCATACATGAATGATTGCATGCCCTCAACATTGTCCTGTTAGGCTTATCCCCAGGATTGCAATATATAAATGCCATTTCTGCTCCTCGACATAACAACAAAGCCTTCTGAGTCATATTGATCATATGGGATTCCAAGGCCTGAATGGAATTGCCTGTGCTTTCAACCATTTTCACTGATAAAGTGTATCCTAGAGCTGTTTCTGCATTTGCATGAGTGGGTGGAGAGGAATCTCATCACCTGTGAGATTAATCAACAATTCTACTGTATTCACAGATTCAGTATGTTCTGGTATTATTTTGCATCTTCATGGGGGATGGAAATCGCATCTTGACATTAACCATGAGCCTAATCATGGGTTCTGCTGTAATCACTGATACAGTATGTTCTAGTACTGTTTCTGCATCTGCATGGAGTGGAGGTGGAGAGGTCATCTCAACATCTCCCAAGTGACTAATCAACAATTCATATATAAGGTGTATGTTAAAAATTTTGCTATGACGTATTGGAGTGTGATCATTTTTGTGGCCCTTGAGCTGCTTTTTTCAAACCCTGGACCAAGTATTTTTATAACAAAGTATTAAGCAATTGCATGTGTAAACATGTCTCGTGTCCATTCTCCACGACCTTAAATCATTTACACTTCTTCCTCTTGTTTGTCATCTCTGTAATGAAGAGAAACAAACAAGTGAATACAACAAATATACACGAACTCAAATAATGTAGACTACATTATCAAAATGGCTTATAAGTGTAACAGATGACAAGTACACCAACTAAAAATTCCTCCACTGAAACTGAAATGTTACTGATCAAATGCACATGTGACATTAATGAATGATACAATAACTGCATGAATAATTTCACTGGAATTCTAACAAATGTTGAATGCACCATATAAAAAAATATTTTGACTTACTATAACACTGAAATGGATGATGTGAAATTTAAGTATAAGATTAAATGGATTATATGGAGGACATCTTTACAGTAAGATAGCGAAAGTAAAAACTGGTTTAAAGTAGGTATAACAGTGTCCACCTAGCAGGCAGAAAGGAGTTAACCTGTAAATATTAGTAAAATTGGTCTATATAATATATATACAGAAAAATGTTTTTTCATCTTTCCAAAAGGGCTGGATTCTGAGGTAGTGAAGAACGTTATCTTAATGTAAGATCACCAGATAATGTATTTGACAGAAGGAGATGGTTTTGTAATACAAAAACGGGAGTGAATAAACATTAAAACTTGTGTGCGATCTAATTCTAAGGACTGCTGAAGTAAGAGTTCAATGTACAATGAATAGATTGATCACAATAATAAACTGTACATGAAAGCATGCTTCACAGGCAAAGAAAAAACTTTATTAAACTCATTCAATTATTGTCCCAAACTATACTGAAGACATGAACAGATGTGCTTAGTCTCCTGTCAGAAAAGTCACTGAAATTGTTTTCTAAAACGTTACATTAACCTTTATAATATGCAATGAAAACAGAAAGTGGAGATGAACTAGGAATGTTTATCTGGAACATAATGCTCTGCCAAAGCAACCTAACTGAGTTGGGATGGAGTTGTATTCACCAAATCTCAAGGGTAGGTGTGCTGTGTTCATGAAACACAGGTATTCCTTTCATAATTGTAAACCACTCCAGCTGAAAGTTGGCTGCAGTGACCTACTTTTCTTACATTCTTACCCTCAAATGTGGTGGATGTTCAAACAAGTGCTCTGCTGAACCTAGTGTCTTACCTGCATAAAGGCACTGAAGTATCACCTATGTCTCTAACTTCCAAAAATGTTAAAACAAAACTTTGACATTTTTGGTTGGATGATTTGGTGCATAGCAACACAAATGTGCTATGTAGTGCAGGGGCAATTTGAGTAAAGTGCCTTGCCCAAGGACACAACACGGTAGCAGACCCAGGCTGGTCTAATGGCAGGATTCAAACCTGTACCATTTCAGTCATGAGACTGGCACACTAACCATTGAGCCACTGCGGCTGCCCCTCTGACTCTGCTGATACTTGGCTGTTGCTATTGCCGCTAGAAAAGAATCTCCATCATGTAATATACGGATTCTGAATAATGTATAATACCCGCTACTGGCCGTTTTTAATGCAATATTACTTCAAAATACTTCAGCAGATAGCTCTAATAATGCTAATGCCACCATTGCTACTGTAATTGGTAAAGTGATACCACAATCTATCCACTAATATTGGAGTCACAGTAAACTCTGAGCCTCCAATGACTTGTCATGCAAAATGTTTCATCCAATGGTTTGTGCACTTGATCATATACAGATGCCAAAGTGTCCTTACTTGGCAATATTGACAAGGTTGTCAGCCTTCATTGAGCGAGGGTTTATTCCCAGCAGCATCTTGTCCATAGATGTGACCATGATGCTAGATCCTGTGTTCCGTATCATATTAACAAACCGATCTTCCTTTTCCAGGGCACACTCTATCATCTGCAGACACAGTAGACAAGCTTTCTCCAGTGATGACTGACCTAAATAAAATTGAAGAATCATTTTAGAAACAAGCCACAAAAAAGAATTTTGCATCTTAGTCCTACAATCCTATGTCCTGAGACAGTTATGTCAGTGGTGGTCAATGCAGATCTTCTCAGGATTACAAACTATAATTTACATATGTTATAAAATTAATTAAACGACAAGAAGTTTAATTTGGGGTTTACAAAACATTATGGAATTAAAATACATCTTGCTGTACAGAGGAAATGTGATGCTCTAAGACAACTCAACATGCATGTCATTGACCATAATCTCATTGCTATTGTTAGCTTTAGCAGTATCCAATATACCAGAATATTATTTCATTAGTAGCAAATAATTACAAGTACATTCATATACATGACATGGTTAGAATTCACGTACCTGGTATGTGACTGTACAACTCCAACAACTTTATTCCATCATCCAGTATTTTCAAAATCTGCAAGTACAGCAAACAATTGAAACTTTTTCCTTTGCGTACATGCCAACCCCGAAATAGATATAAGCATAATCTTTGCTAATATAAGTGGCAAACAGCATACTCTGAGCATTAAAAGTGTAATTTACATATTACTAGTAACTAATACTAGTACACCTACTTCAATGAGGCTGACATTGTAGCTAATATACTAAATGCCATAATTACAGTACACTACATGAAAAATTTACATTTATGTTTACTTCTAATTATGTTTGACTGGATCTGTAGGTCAAAATACTTGGCAAAGTGGGGAAATTCCATGTGGATTTGAACCAGAATACAAACACAAAACGTACTGACAAATTATTTATATACACTGACTTTAACTAGTCTACAAGTCTAACTTTTGCCAAATGATCATTAAGTCCACAAATTCTGTATTGCATCACTCTCACATTCTTCTTTAAAAATAGGTAAAAAGGTGTTGATTTGTCCTTTTTCTGAATGGATATATTTTGAAGTTTAACAAGACCCACATGCTTTTCATCCATAAGTCAAATCATAAAAGCCCATTTTGCTTACTATCAAGCACCATTTTCTTGAAAAGTACAGACTGGTTCACTAACTAACATGGTTATCAATATAATGAATCTGCAAGACGAAGTTTCAAATGAAAGAAACCCATCTGTTTTCTTGGAAATGGCTCATATACAGTTGCTGTAAATAGGAAATTAGGAAAGTTCATGTAGATCAATGATGGACAAATTAGTCTTATGCTATTCTTACGAAGAATTTTATTTTTCAAATATTCTCAAATTTTTATGGCAAATAAAATTAAAGAGATGATAATATAAATGAAACAAAACCCAACTTTTAGTGCTTAAGCATTATTGTTTTTTAATGCACCAGAAAAACGTAATCCATATACTGGCAAGCATAAAACTTAAATTGGTGAGAAGAAAGTGTAATGATTACAGCAAAAGCATAATGGTTGGAATGTATGCCTTAAGCTAATCACTCAGTTACCTCCCTTGACATGTGATGATAACATAGGCCAATTACCTGAACCAGTTTGTCTGACACTGAACTTTGCTATCCAAACACGCACCATATTCTAAAAACAAAATGAATATAAATTTTGCTGATATTACTCCCATGAGCAGAAGAAACAGTTAAAATTTTTATATTTAATCTATAAAATTGTATTAACTATGGCAGCAAAATATACACAGGACTTGTCCAATAATTACTGCAACACATTCAGATATGATGACAATGGTAATATCCAGATATTATAAGTAACAAAAGTGAAAAAGTACAAGATGCATGTCCCACTTACTTGGCTGAAAAGCTCTGTGTCTCGAAGCATGTATACCATAAGAATGTGACCTGGTGGTTTGTTTATGGGCATCGTCCCAACTCCCTGCAACTCTACAACCTGGTCAACAAAGTCTTCTGGCACAATCTCATGATTCTGAAGCAGCTTCTTCATGATATGCAGTGCACAGACTGCCATTTCCCACTGAAATAATGGCAGACATTGTTCAATGCAAGAGGAAAATCAAGACTTTGATTTTTTTTTTACATTTTGGTGCATTTTATTGCATTCCAATATTATGCAGTGTATCAACAGCTATCTCTCATCAAAATATGTCCAGAAAGTATTGTAACAAATGTATAATGAAAAAACAGTTATTTTATGAAACACATAATTCTACAATTTTAACAGTCCTGTTGGTGAACAGCTTGCATAAAAATGGTTATTTCAGATTTGTCAACTAAAATGTTTTACATGTCCATGGACAGAGAACATATTATTTACTGTGTGTACATACATACAAACCGAATATATATATATATATATATATATATATATATATATGTATATATGCAAACTGCACAGACACAGAAATGTCACTGGATAATGTTCTGTCAGATCTGGGTCTATACAGTCTGCTTGGAGTAATCAGCTGAACAAACAATACAGATCCTGATCTTCTGATGTATTATGCATCAGCAGACCTGGGTCTATGTTGCTTGCAGTTTGACTCAACTTATATGCCCATACATATGTACCTAAATCAGCAAAGCCTTGTAAAATCGTTCATCTAGTGTGTTTGTCGAATTAACCTGTATACTCGCTTATAGATCATCCAACTACAAACTACGTAGACCCAGATCTGTCATTGCATAATTCACTGGCATAACTGGGTCTAAGTAGTTTGTTAAGAGTATTCAAACAACACAAACCCTAATCTGACAGTACATTATGTGATAGGAGATCAGGACTATGTTGTCTGCAGTTGAACTTGACTTGTGAACAAGTAGCTGGAGACTAGATGTGCTCACCTTTTCACCTGCATTTTTATATGCCCTTGAACCAAACTTAAGGAAAACATCATCTCTGACAAACTCCAAGTATGGGTCAAATCCTGGGGCTCTGACCCCTGCCCCAAGGGCTGCTGGAATTGGAATGTCGGTCAGTGTGTCAATCAGTTCCAGGAAGGCTCGTGTTATCACATACTCTTCATTTCTGGATTCTATTTCATCTAGTTCCACCTATCCAAAATAAAATAGAAAATGACTCACTTGTCTTAATAGAAATGTGGTTACCTTTCTGATTAAATGCAAATAACAAGGAACACACAATGTATTGTGCATTTCTTTCTGGAAGAGGAATCAGGTGTGATGTATATTTTATTTGCATTGTTTGCTAGGTTTTCTTTCTCATTATATGCTTTGTATTATGTAAAATTGTATTTTCTAACTGACCTTGTCCAAAACCAAAATGTCCACCTAACCAGAATCACTGATATTTTTTTTTATTTGGTAAACAACTAATACATAACAAATCTTTTCTCTATGAGTGTAGGTTTAATATTAGAATCACTATCAATAGAAGCAAACATATTTTCTTGGTCTGAGTCAACCACATTGCATTTACCATGTTCTTCATTATAATTTTAGTAACAGAATCTTCTAGAATAGAAGTTTCCATTAGACGACATTTTATTATAGAAAAAGCTAATTGTGACCTAGGTCAAGTAGTAGTCTTTATAATCTTGCTTATCTAGAAATTATTCATTCGTGCTGTAAGATCTAGAAACAGAATCAGTCTTATTGTTGTGTTCATTATTTCATTTGGGCTGGAATTTATTTATTCAAATTATTTATCCACTGGAAATACAAAGTGCTCATCTATAATAATAATATCCCTGGACAGAGACATTAACTTGGAATTATAGCGAATTCAAACGAGAACTTCTTGGATTGTATTATTGTGATTTATCAAAAGACTGCTGGCACATCATTACAATTCAAGCCACTGGTATATTAGTACATTACAGCCTGCACAGGCCACTACAAGCACATCAACACCTTCAGCATCAGAAAATATTTGGAATACCATTAAAGTTTATTCAGGACATTATTCATTAGGACTTTTTATTAGAAATTCTAGGTTTATTTGGGTTTTAATTTGCAATAGTGTAAGTTCTTTATATAAGTTCTTTTTATATTTTCACTTTGTATTCATGAAAAATAAATTATTTGTTAAATTTTACAAAATTTGTTGGTTTTTGCTCTTTTCCATTAATTATTTCAAGACCAAATAGTCATAATATAGTATATGTAATCATAATATAGTATATGTAATTTCTGTGTGATTTAGATAGACAGGTCGCAGGTGTGCAAACACAAAAAGACTTGAGAATACTATATAACTAAATAACAAACATTCTGCAGAATGTATGTTCTCACATGAATCTATGCAATGATGTATCCCTCCCCCCCCATTTGATCTGCAAGTATTTTAACATAACACCTATGCCTCACTATGCTTACGAAACTGAAACAAAAACAAACTATGCCCAGCCTACTGCAAAGAATCTAGAATAAGATGAGAAAAATAATTTAGTGTTAAAAAATTACAGGCATTCAAATTATCAATGTACCTTTTCAGAACTGTATTTTTAATTTACACCATATAGCCAATAATGTACAATTAAATGCTAACACATCATTGCATACATATTTATTTACCTTAATTCCTCCTTTCTGTTGACCTGATGTTGGAATTGTGACCAAAATCTGTAAATATAATGAAGTGTACTACTACTGATTTTCTAACATATTTTTTCATTTGCATCAACATGTAGGTGAGAACAAGGCCTACTCAAAACTATAAAATGTTGATGCACGAATTTAATAAAGACCTGAATTCTAACTTTTTGATGCTACAACTGAATTCTGTTAAACTAATAACAGAGCAGTAAATACTTGTTTTGGATTTAGTGTCAGTAACAAATCTTTTCTTGGCAAGTTGTACATAGTTGCTACAACATTCTAAAGAAAATAAAGAGGGTCTCAAAAATAAACTATTAAGATCTTTGCAACTTAACACCAGAGCAAATGCAATTGCAATCCACACTATAAAATGCATGTTCAAATCCCTTTGCCAGACTCCACTAACACCAGACAGTGAGCAAGGATCCAAAATCCATCATACACCTACGATACATCTTCATGGTATGACTGCATATACAAAAATCAGTCAGAAAATATCTCTAACTGAAAATGACTTTTGACCCCTACAGGGACCCCAGAGATGGGAGACAAGGATGACTCCCCTTCTTGCAGATGGTTATGTATATTTAATATTTATTTTTGTTACTTATTTTCCTCCATCATTATGCATTATGTTTAGTTGTATTTTGGACATGACCTTGTCCAAAATCAAGTTCACTGTGTTCCTGATGAGAGACACTGATGTTGTTTTTATTTTGTAAACAAATAATACATAGTTAATGTTACCCTTGGATTGTGGGTTAAATATTCAGATCATTATCAGTAGAGGTAAATATATTTATTTGGGTCTGGATCTAGGAATTGGAATTCCCCCATAAAAATACCTAGCCTACCTAATGCTTACCACATCCATATTACAATTTTAGTAACAGATTTTATCTTGAAAACAACTTGACATGTTCTAGAATGGAAAATTCCATTAAGTCAAAGTATTTCCAGAAAATGCTAATTGTGACCTAGGTCAGGTAGAGGACTTTATAATCTTGTTTATCTAGAAATTACTTTCTTTAACATCTTGTAGCAGAATCAATCTTATTGCTGTGTGCAGTATTTGATTTGGGTGAATATATTAAAATTATTTATTAACTGGAAATAGAAAGTTCTCTTAAATAATATTCTTGGACAGAAACATTAATTGGCAATTATAGTGAATTCAGACAGGGACAACTTCGATTATATTTTTGTGAGTAATTGAAAGACTGCTAGTACATCATCACACTTCAGGCTAATGGTACATTAGTACATTCCAAACTACAGGCAAATTGACGCCTTCAGCAGCAGATCATATTTTGAACACCGCTGGAATTTAATCAGAACTTTTTGGACTATTTGGGATTTAATTCATAACAATGTAAATTCTCTTTAAATATTTCACTTTGCATTCAAGGGAAATAAATTATTTGTTGAATTTTACAAACTTGATGGTTTTCACTCTTTCTATTACTTTGATTAAGACCATAGAGTCGTCATAGTATAAAGTTTTATGAATTTTCACCAAACAATTTTGAAGATATGGTTACTGACAGACAGATGGACAGATAGACAAAATATCCCCTACTGACAGACAGATGGACAGATAGACAAAATATCCCCTACTGACAGACAGATGGACAAATAGACAAAATATCCTCTACTGACAGGCAGTTGGACATATAGACATAATATCCCCTACACTTTTTTGAAAAGTATTGGGTTAATAATAGAGGACACTGACTTCAAGGTAAAAAAAATACAAACTTTGAACAGTAATACAGTTTTGAGAATAAAAAAAAATCATTTGTACACCTTGCAAAACAAATCTTATTGATTGCTGCTGTATTAAATCAGCCATTCTATGCAATTTACAAACAAAAATGGGTACTTTCAAATCACAGGACAGATTTTTAGTCAATTTCGTCAAAAATGACATCTGTACAAGTGCATTGGAAAAACAGAAGAATAAGCTCTTCAAATACATTCAGACCTGCTCAGCATGTTCTGCATTCCTATAACTGTATGCTATTCATTATGATCCTACTGTATTGGAGAAAAACAGGAGGTAATCAATTTATGGTTCATGTGAAGTGAATTCACAAACCTGATGATGTTATTTATAGATACACACATGACCAAAGAAATTTTAACACCTTGTGGTCACAGATTGAGATCCCAAAAATAAATAGGGTCCAAATTTATTATCTGATTCAATTCGTGGCCAACATTTTAACAATTCATGAAACTTTAAAATAAAAATACAACAAAACAATCCTCTATTTCTTTTAATGAGAACGCTCAGTAGTCTTTGGTATCAATACAACCACAGTCTTGTGGGGAACACAATATTTTGTCTTGTACCATAAAGCAATAAAATAATCAATGTCACTGATACAGTAAATTCTATGGATTGTAGTAACATATCCAATGCTCAATCCAATATGAAGAACTGTTTATGCAATATGCTTTGACTGACAATTTCTAAAATGATGAAACCAACAAGCTCCAAAGAGAAAAGGCTGAGAATATTCTTCCTTTAAATCCCAGCCATTATCTCATATTAACTAGATAAAATAGTTCTATTTTTTTAATGGAACAGACTAACATATTAATTAAATGACATAATCCAATTACATTGTTCCTCTTCATTTTTCCACTGCTGAATGTATATGTCATTTTGATATATCTGCAATAGGTATTGTGTAGTCAAAAGTAATTTAGCATAAAGAGATGAGGGTCTTGTATAGTCAAAACTAACTTAGCAACCATTAGAAAGATGATTAATGCATTGGGCCTTGTGTGGTCAAAAGTAATTTTGCATATACTAGAAATATTATAAATGCCAGGGTTAAAAAATAAAACTGTCCTATTAAAATTAAAAACTTACACTATAATAAAACTTTCAATATATCTGCAATCAATAAAATGTAATAAGCAAAACTTACAATCACTGTTGGACAAAATCATGAAATTAACTTTCACAAAAATATCTGCCTTAATAGTACATAAGAGAATAGCAATAAATACCTGTGAGGCTTCAAGTGTTTGCCAAAGGTTGGAGGCAATTTCTGGGGTCTTTGCCAGAGCAGCTAACATCCTGAGCAGTTCAGCCTTCATGGGAGCAGGGACACTGCATGTCACCAGGCCAAACAGTACCACTATTGCTGACCACTGCTGATTCTCACATAGGGCTATGCGACAACTCTCACTCTGTTTTAATTAGAACCAGCATATATAAAAACAGCTGTAACAGTCCATTAATTACTTCTGTAACATGCATTATCCTACAGTTTGTTCTACACAACATTGCAAATGATATCCGCATCTGTTTCTCATTAAATTTCATGTCAGTGTCTCAAAATGTAGCTAAAATTACAGAATTTGTTTCATGCATGAATAATTTAAACATAAATCATACTGAATTACAGTGCAACACCATTCATTTCATACATGCTGAAAAAGACTGGTCTATGTACATGTAATCCACCATGTTCATCCAGAGTTCTGCGGAAGTCTTACTTGTGATACTGCAAACAAATCAAAGGGAGTTAACTACATTATGGCCAAATCAGAAAGCTGATCACCCCTTAATAAACACATCGACTCTTCCAAAGGTTATGGCAGCATCAAAAAATGTGATGTAAACAGACCACTCTGTTTTAGTATGTACTTAATGAGCTGTGTTATGCTCTATGTCAATTCAAAACACTGCTGACAAAATTCATGCACGATACAAATTACTTTTAGGTACATTTAATGATGCTAACCTGAAAATTCACTGTGATACAGATGCGGATATCATTTGCAATTGTTATATATATGTAATTTAATTGCTTGTTTGTTAGTTTTAAAAAAAAAATTTTATTTTATTTTATTTCATTCATGTTATTGCAAAGATAATTTTGTCTACTGGATTTGATTGTTTTTTTTTAGAAATTCAATTCAGTTCTGTTTGACCTGATAAACAGCCAGTGGTTTGAAACACTGTATCTAATTCCTGACCTCGATTCAGAAATCAGATAAAGTCTGGAGTAAGCAACCTTTTTATTTATTCCCAGAGTAAGAACCATTCATTTTAGCTAAGGCCATACCTAGCATACGTGATAATCAGCATGTAACATTTCTTCGTTGGTCTGGGAAGATGACCACGTCACCCCCATCCAGGAATCTGTTTCAGTTGTATTTTAAACCTCTGAAGCTCAAAGGTGCTTTGTTGTGACCAGTATTACATGTAGGCTCGTACAAAAGTAACAAAAGAAAATAGTGAAGTCAACAAGCTTTGTAAATTTTAACAAAATAATTTATTTTCCTAGAAAACAAGGTAAAAATAAGAAATAGGACTTACGGTTTGTGAATATAATCCAAAATTTAATCCCAGATTTGAAAAATATAAGACCTATCACTAAACAGTTCTAACCGAATCCAGGTTCGAATCTCTATGAAGTTCCAATATGGAAGGCGATGACATCAGTTGAGGTCGTTGTACTGATGGCAACAGATCCTCGTTGAATAACAATTTATAATGTTCCCGTTTAGAATTCCAGAATAAATATCCACTGTATGTCTTTGTCCCAGAACCTTTATAAAAAAAAGAGCACTTGTGTAGTTTTCTAGAGAATTTAAATTATTAAATTCCAAAAATTAGATGAACTTCAGAACAAGCTGGCATCAACAACAGAAACACCTTGAGCTCTCAGGTGTATAAATACAAGTGACTGAAAAACTCTGAGAATGAGTATTAAAACCTTCAATTTTAGATCACAGGGTGGCCTACGTGGTCACCCAGATCAAACAATGCAGTAAAAGCGCACTGACGATAGACACGTATGCCTTGAAAGAACTTAACGAATCTTACTTTAAGATTTAATAAAAAAAGTTGTTTACAAATTAGAGCTATCATACAAGCAGAACATGACCTTGGTAATAGCCAATCATTTTCACTCAATGTTTACAAAATCTATGAACCAAAGTGAGCTAAAAAGAGTGCTTAAGCAACGGTTACATTCTAATCAGGTCAAGTGAATTTTCCAAAAAGAGATTCAAATCCAATCAAAATTATTATTACAATAAAATGTAATGAAACAAAATTAAATAAAAATAAACAATTTAAAACTAACACACAAGTAATTTAATTCCATATTCGTAACACTTCCCCGCCAAAAAAAGACAAAAGAAAGATTTATATAATAAAGCTTTCTTTTTACCATATGTAAATTATACATGAGGTAAAATAAAATTACATAAGAAAACTCTTATGAATGACATAAAGTGTACATGAAATAATATTCCTATACACGGGAAAGTGCATCTGCAATCAAATTGTCTTTTCCCTTGATGTGCCTGATGTCAAGATTATATTCTTGTAACAACAAACTCCACCTTAATAATCTTTGATTTTTATTTTTCATCTTGTCGATGAAAGTAAGGGGGTTGTGATCACCAAATACAACAATTGGAGAAGGAGCTGAACTAATGTAAACTTCAAAATGCTGTAATGCCAATATTAAAGCCAAACATTCCTTCTCGATTGTTGAGTAATTTCTTTGGTGTTTATTTAATTTCTTAGAGAAATAGCACACTGGGTGATCAACACCATTTCTATCCTCTTGAATCAATATTGCTCCAACCCCAACATCACTTGAATCAACAGATAATTTAAAAGATTGACTGAAATTTGGAGCTGTAAGAAGTGGCGCACTTTTGAGTATGGCTTTTAACCTATCAAAAGCCTCCTGACATTTTTCAGTCCAAAGAAACTTGTTTTTCTTACGTAACAAGTTTGTCTGGGGTTCAGCAATATTAGACAAATTAGAACAAAATTTCCGACAGTATCCAACCATACCCAAAAATTGCATCAGTTGCTTTTTACTGACAGGCACTGGGAAATCATAGATAACCTTGACCTTAGCATCTATAGGTTTAACTTGACCATGTTCCACAATATGTCCTAGAAAAGTTACACAAGCACAGCAGAACTCACTTTTAGATTGATTGTCAAATTTGCATCATTGAGTCTGTCTAAGAATTTCTGAATTGTTGCTAGGTGTTCTTTCCAGGTGTCGTTGTAGATGATGACATCATCGATGTAAGCATCACAATTATCTAGACCAGAGGTAATCATATTCATCAAGCATTGAAAAGTACTTGGGGAACCCTTCATTCCAAAGGGCATTACTTTATATTGATAGAGTCCATCTGGAGTCACAAATGCCGAATTTCCTTTGCTCTTTCTGTTAGTGGAATTTGCCAAAATCCTTTCAGAAGGTCAAATTTGGTGACGTACTTGACATTTCCAATTTTATCAATACAGTCATCGATTCATGGTAATGGAAATGAACCTATTTCTGTCACACTGTTCACCATCCTATAATCAGTGCACATACAGAAAGTTTTATCTGGTTTCAGAACAAGTATACATGGTGAACTCCAAGCACTTTTACTGGGCTCTATGAAATCATTCTCCAGCAAATACTGAATTTCCTTTTTCAAGTATTCCAGTTTGAGAGGGTTCATCCTGTATGGATGTTGTTTCACAGGTTTTGAATCTACAATATCAACATCATGAAAAATTTTGTTTGTCCTCGTAGGAATATCTGGAAACCAGTGCTCATATTCGAATAATAACTGTTTTAAGTTCATTCCTTTCTTGTTGTTGCAAATGTAAAAGTTTCTGGTCCAGAATTTTCATAATTTCCAAATTCCAAAGATTTGTTGCTCCAAGATCAATAGAGTCCGATTGAATTTCTGCATTTAAATCCTCAGTTGATGGGACAGGTACAACTAAATTAACTGCATGATTTACATGGCAATCTCTTTCAATATACTGGTACTCCATTAATTTATTTAGATCAGAGTACTATTATTTTAATTTAACTCATTCATTTTCTGTGAAACCGTAATTTTACTTTTGACTTGAATTGCTGAGTGCCAAATTCAAGCATAACAAACTGGAAAATTCCAGACATAAAATTTGACCTTTGACCCAATATGGTTTTGGTTTTAATATTCTTCAAAGGAATTGCCTCTTGGAATCTTGCTGACGCACACATAATGGTCAACAAATATTGGTTACCTGACTTGGTCTTAGGTAAGGGACAAACACAATCTACCACAACTCTGCTAAATGGTTCATCATATGCAGGAATAGGTTGCAGATGAGCCTTAGGTATCTTCTGATTGGGTTTTCCTACCATTTGACAAGTATGACAAGATCTACAAAATTTACAAACATCCCTTTTGATTTTTGGCCAATAAAAGTGAGTCACGATCTCTTGATAAGTTTTATTGATCCCTAAATGACCAGCCAGAGGAGTTTCATAGGCCAAACAAAGTATTTACTGTCTGTGGAACTACAATCTGATAGTTCACTGACCACTCGTCACAAGCAGGTACCTCAGGAGATCTCCATTTTCTCATAAGAATTCCATTTTTAATGAAATAACAGACAGGTACTTCAGTGGCTTCAATTTCACTAATGGCCCTCTGAACAAACAGGAGATCTCAGGATCTTTTTCCTGTTCGACAACAAATGATTGTCGTTGGTCACCTTGATTAGATAAAAGAGAAAGAGTAGTCAAAAGAGGATCACTGTGATTAATATCTTTTGACTGATCCAAATTAGGAGTGAAAGTGACCTCATCATAAGCCTGACCAATACATATGTCAGCTAAAGGAATATTTTCCTTATCAAAATCATTCTCAAGAGCTTTCTTTGCCATAGCTCTAGTAACTGTCGAAGCTGGGTATAAATCAGGGAATTCTTTTTCAATAGGATCAACTTTCTGATCCAAAGAAGGCTTGTCAGTTACAAGTGGATTAACCACAACCTTGTCTCCAGCTAGGTCATTGCCTCGTAACAAATGAATGCCCTCAACGGGTAAAGAAGACACTATTCGGACTGTCACAGGTCCTGAAACTAAGTTTGATGACAAATTTACAGAATGGAGAGGAACATTAACAAAGTCGCACTCTACTCCCTGAATGAGAACACTCTCATTAGAACAGGACTCCTCAGAAAAAGGCAAAGTACCTGACAATAAAAGACTCTGAAAAGCTCCTGTATCCCTTAAAATTTTAGTAGGGATAGGATTGGCCAAATCACCCAAGAGTGATATAGAACCCTTCGACATGAATAGTTCATAATTCTCCATAATAAAATCACACTGGGGTTTATTAGACCCAACAAATGTATTGCTTTCAATACATGACTATGACCTTGACCTCTTAGAAATAAGAGCATTTGGGATAGGTCTATCTTGATTCTGATGCCTATATTTCAATCTGAAGCAATCAGAAATGACGTGTCCTTTCTTCCTGCAATAGGTACACATAGGAATAGACAAGGATTTTGAATCAAGTTTATCAGAAGCTTGATTTTTAGAAGTTGTGCCAGATTGAGCTTTAGAAGGAGTCATATTAGGCTGAAATACCTTTCTACCAGTAGACTGCTGAGTGAAAGATTTGCCTACAACAGGAACTTTATGAGTCAAGGAATACTCATCAGCAGCAAGAGCAGCATTTTCCAAGGTTTCAATATTATGCTCATCAAGATACATTCTAATATCACTATGGACACAGTTCCTAAACTATTCAACTAACATGAGTTGTCTGAGACTTTCGTAATCTTTATTGACCTTTCTAGAAGAGCACCACCTATCAAATTGTTGTGCTTTTTCCCATGCAAATTCAACATAAGTTTGTCCAGCTTCTCTTTTATAGTTCCTGAATGTTTGCAAATAAGTGTCAGGGACTAACAACGCATAACCCTTTAAGATGCATTCCTTAACCAAATCATAGTCAGAACTTTACTGTACTGACACTGAATGGTAAATATCACTAGCTTTACCAATTAGTACACATTGCAATAATTGAGTCCAATGCTCCCTTGCCCATTTCAAATTTTCAGCAACTTTTTCAAAATAAGGAAAATAGCTGTCTACTTCGTTTTCCAGAAAAGGGGGTACTAACTTGATATTTTTGTAAACATCAAAAGTAGGGGAGTGTTTTCCTTTTGCCAGCTCTAATTCTTTTAACTGAATTTGAAATTCCCTTTCATCCTTCTCTCTCTGCAATTGTATATCTAGTTTTTCTTTCTCAAATTGCATTTGTCCTGCTTCCCTTTCTCTTTATATTTGTATCTTTTCTACCTGAAACTGAACCTGTCTTATCTCTAATTCGAACTTTTTTAGCTGTACTTCCATTTTTAAAAAGTCCAAACACTCCTGGGTAAAATTCCAAAAAATTCTCTACTTTTGATGATATGTTGTTTTTACTAAAGATTTCAAACAAAATGTAAAATAGTACTTGGGATTTAAAACCTAGGGGAATTTAAATTTCAAAAAACAATTTTCTGAAATATTTAGCCAAAATTCATATATCCCAAGGACAAGCAACTCAATTTTCTCTTGTTACATGTAGGCTCATACAAAAGTAACAAAAGAAAAGAGTGAGGTCAACAAGCTTTGTAAATTTTAACAAAATAATTTATTTTCCTAGAAAACAAGGTAAAAATATGAAATAGGACTTACGGTTTGTGAATATAATCCAAAATTTAATCCCAGATTTGAAAAATATAAGTCCTATCACTAAACAGTTCTAACCGAATCCAGGTTAGAATCTCTATGAAGTTCCAATATGGAAGGCAATGACATCAGATGAGGTCATTATACTGATGGCAACAGATCCTTGTTGAATAACAATTTATAATGTTCCCGTTTAGAATTCCAGAATAAATTTCCACTGTATGTCTCTGTCCCAGAACTTTCATAAAAAAGAGCACTTGTGTAGTTTTCTAGAGAATTTAAATTACTAAATCCCAAAAAATTGATGAACTTCAGAACAAGCTGGCATCAACAATAGAAACACCTTGAGCTCTCAGGTGTATGAATACAAGTGATGGAAAGACTCTGAGAATGAGTATTAAAACCTTCAATTTTAGATCACAGGGTGGCCACCCAGATGAAACAACACAGTAAAAGCGCACAGACGATAGACACGTATGCCTTGAAAGAACTTAACAAATCTTACTTTAAGATTTAATAAAAAAAAGTTGTTTACAAATTAGAGCTATCATGCAAGCAGAACATGACCTTGGTAATAACCAATCATTTTCACTCAATGTTTACAAAATCTATGAACCAAGGTGAGCCAGAAATAGTGCTTAAGCAACGGTTACATTCTAATCAGGTCAAGTAAATTTTCCGAAAAGAGATTCAAATCCAATGAAAATTATCATCACATTAAAATGTAATGAAACAAAATTAAAATAAAAATAAAAAATTTAAAACTAACACACAAGCAATTTAATTACATATTCGTAATGCCAGTTAGAGTTGAATATTTCTATTTTTTGGAATTAGTAATTTATTTATCCTGGAAAATTTTAGTGATCAGAATTCTTGGACAAAGGCATTAATCGAAATTTATTCAGAAATTCTAAACTGGAATATTATTTTTTAGTGATTCAACAAGGAACTGTTGACACGACAACACTATGAAGGCTATGGCATACATCATCGCCTTCCATCTTTGAATTTCATTGGGATTCAAACTGTGATTCATTTAGGACTTTTCATTGATAGGACTTCTATTTTTTAATTCTTGGATTAATTTTGGATTTGATTCATAAACCGTAAGTCCTTTTTCTTACTTTTACCTTGTTTTTCTAGGGAAATAAATTATTTTGTTAAATTTTACAAAGCTTGTTGTCTTCACTCTTTTCTTGTTACTTTTGTATGAGCCTAGACACGTAACAAAATGCTGTGTAAAATGAACTAAAGTAAAAACATTTTGATGTTGAACAATGTCTTAATATGCTCTACTCTGGTAATTTTGGCTTAAAAAAAGGTTATATTTAACAATAAAGTATGCCATGGAGTACAGATTTAATGGCATTTTTGGGAGTTTGAAATAGTTTCCATCTCTTAATTTGTAAAAACATTTCTCCTTTTTCTTTTTATTGAAAATATGTTCTAATAAGTAGAGTTAATTTTAAAGACCAAATTAACAATTCAGGTGGAATCAGTAAATTATAATGCTTTCCAGTAAAATATTAAATAATTATTGAAAAGCAAAATATGTCCAAATAAACTCATCCAGGTTAACTTGCACAATCTTGGGCAACTTGCTCTCTGTATGTATGTAATACAGTTGGCAATTGTGCATTAGGCTGTCTATATGTACGTGATACAGTTGGCAATTGTGCATTAGGCTGTCTATATGTACGTAATACAGTTGGCAATTGTGCATTAGGCATGTGGGATAGAATGTACTAGCCAAAACTGACAGTCATCATGCCTTTGACTTCAACATGATTTGTAGTCCTCAAGAGATTTTCGTCAAGGACTTTTCAAGACGGTATTAGGGACTTTTTAAAACTTTTCATGGAGTATTTTTTCTTAAGAAGATTTAAACTTTCTCTCCATATGTTAGTTTGTTCATTGGATAAATCGGTAGTAAAGGAGAAGAAAAACAACTGCACCAGAGAGATACTTAATCTGATAACTAGTTGCATCATATGTCTTTTGATTCAACCAATTTTACTTAATTTTTCATCATATCAGAAACATTACTATGTAAGAACATTTCTGACATGATACAATTTATCAGAACTGCACTGTAGTATCAGAAATGTTTGTGGGGGAACAATTTTTGTTGTTATTGTTGCTGCAGGTGTTTTATTTGTGTTCACTGAGGTGATAGTATTGTTTTAGTATTGTCGGCTGCATTAGTTTCCACTGTTGTTGTTAACTCGGAAGAAAACACAGCGCAAGTATTGTACCTGTCAGGTCTGCTTTGCGCTCACACATGTAGTGATATTGTTTTAAACATTCCAGTGACCACCATTTGCATTGGCATAGTTTTATTCTTTTGTGTTCCTTATTTTGGGAAGTTTGAGAGGTTAAACCATGAAATGAAATATCTATTAATATGCAAACTTTGACAGGCAAAAACAACAAATTTAGATACCTATGAAAATGTCTTTATCTCCACAAAACCTTGAAAATTGAGCCCCACAAAAATAAATGATTCTACAGTATTCACTCAAACAAATTCCATGAATACATCATCAAAATTCAAGGAGTTTTTCAACAACTTATGGATTTTTTTTATGGTTAAAATCCATATAAGGTCCCTTCCCAGCAAAGGTTCCAAAAGGGAAAGTGGCTTCACAATGAAAGACTGATCCCCCATAAGCAGGTGTCTGTTCTGGGCAATGAAAGCAGGAGCTACCATGAGAGAAATCAAACCAACTTGGTGAAAGTGCAGATAGTTTAGGTAAGGGCAAGTTACAGTTAAGATAGTCTTAGGTCCAACAAATTACAGTTAAGACACAAAACCACAGACTTAGGTCAAGACAAGTTAAAGTAAGCTGACGGGGAAAAACCAAGATTTTTTTTCTGGGAAATTTGCACTGTTAATTAAGTTGAACAGTATTCATCCATTATTTTTCCTACTTCAGGAGAGAAATCAAGATCAAATGAGATAAAGAATCCCTTGCTTTCTGTAAGATTTTGGGAACAACAGGGTCAGTGGAAAAGTGTATGCATAGAGACTGTTCCAGTTGATAGAAAGAATATCAATTGTCCAAGTTAACCACAGTAGTCTTCAGATTTAGTACTGTAGAGACAAAGGTTGTGAGTTTCACATTTGGCTAGTCACAAATAGGTCCATCTATGCTGCTGACCCCAGTGGGAGGAGATCTGATCGAACAATGAATGGAGAATGAACCAATGCATCTGAACCAACTGATTCCACTGGACAGTAAGTCAACTAGAACATTGGGTCTGCCTATGGATTTGTCAATGATCACACCACCAAGAAAAATCTCAAACCAGAGTTCAGGGGACTTGGTTCCCCATGCTTTCTTATGTAACTTGTCACAGTAGAGTTGTTAGATAGGACAAGTATAGCCTCCAGTTAGTTATCTCCTACCATGATTGAAAGGCATTCACAATGGCCTTCATCTCCAGGATACTGATGTGCAATTAGTACTCCTGAAGGGGCCTTACCCTGCTGAATTCTAAAAATGAAGGCATGAGTTGGGCACCCCATCCTGTCATAGTGGCATTAATGCAGATCATAATTTCTGGTAGCTGAACTTGCAAGGAAAACACCTTAAGCCAAGAGCTATTCCTATTTTCTGAGATGGGATGGCTTGGTCAAGATTTTTAGGCAACACTAGGAAAAGAGAATCAACTACACAGATCTCATGAACATGTGACCCAATAATGAGATCTGCAGGTGCACTGGGGAGACCAATGAGGCCACGAAATCCATGGGCCAGTGTCTGTTAACACCTGGATCTTAAAGCTGCCTCTCAAAACAATTCAGTAAGTCAGTGACTTAACCAGACCGGGATCACTGTCTGAATGCTGGCTGGTTGTGCTTGGCACACAGATTGACTGACACAGAAACTTTGTAAGTTGCCAATTATTGAGTAGATGGAGGCTGGCAAAATTCAGGTGACATAAGCCAGAAAACCTTTTGGAAAAGCTTAGTTCTCTCTGGACAGCAAATTTTTAAAGTAAATTATGTTTCTCTGAGAATATTTACCCAATCACATTATGTTAGGAATATTAGCCACCTACCTCGCGAATCCAGCCCTACTAAAGATGAAAAATGTCTTATTGTCTATTTTAGATAGACAAAGGGTAGTAACTCTTGCCCATTACCTATCCTTGATACCACCAGATGTTGCCTGGTTGGGAAGGATTTTAAGTAATGTGACTGGGTAAGTATTCTCGGAGAAACATAATTTACTTTAAAAATTTGCTTACTCCTTCAAATACTTTCCCCAATCACATTACATTAGGAGAATAAGTAATAGGAGGAGTGGATGCTGAGCATCTGGCCTCTACCTTGGGTATCCTTCTGGAGATGAGTGGCTGGATTCCCCATATGAAAGATAACCCATTCTCTTAATGACCTAAGCAAAACAGCCCAAGATCCCTTGATCTGGGACTCGTGTGTGTGTGTGTGTGTGTGTGTGTGCGTGTGCGTGTGCGTGTGTGTGCGTGCGTGCGTGCGTGCTCCCGCTATAGCACGCTCCATTATAACACGAATTCAGATATAACACGGTTGTGGTGTGGCTCCCGAAATTTCATATACATGTATTTTTCTTGTACATGAAAATAAAATTCTTCATTAAAAGTACGAAACAAAGTTAAAAAGTTTATAATTTTAGGGAAGAGATCGCGTATGAATAATACAAGACAATCATGGCATGGCTCCTGAAATTTTATATGCATTTTTCTCATACACGAAAAAATAATTTTCTTCTTAAAATTACGAAAAATAACGTATAAAAAATTTATTCAGGAATCGTGCAGAGCTTTGCCAGTGTCGCAAATTGCTATTTTTTTCCTTATTGGCAGTAAAATATGCCATCTGGCGATTTTTTTTTATTGGCGGCATTGTTGGCTGTTTAAACTTGTATATACAACCATTGGTTTGGAGTGGAGAAATTCAGAAGTCCCATGAAAGGAAGCCGCAAAGTTGATATAAAATGCACTGAAATTTATATATTGCTATATAAACAAATTCTTTGTCCATATTGACAAACCATCTTAACAGTGCATTGTTATATCATAATCCGCTTATGTTGACATCTAGCATGAGTACTGTATGTTTTGAGATATCCGCTTTTTTCAAATTTACATTTCTGGTAGCAGAGATCAACCGGATGAGGCATTATCTCATAATCTATCTTTCGTTGGATTTTCGGTCGCTCACTAATAATTAATATATTTACGTAGACTGTCATTTGTATGTGGATGGTAATAAAAATTCCTCTTCTCTTCACTCAGAATTAAATCCTTCAGAACATTCACATTTTCTGTAGTAATCCCTGTCATCAGTCCAGAATACCTCGGTCTCTATCGTCGATTGACCCTTTCTTTAAATTTCTGACGCATGCATGGAAGGCAGCATCACTCCACTACCACAAATGTTAAAAAAAAAACAACAAGCTCTCATTTGTTTATTCAATAGGCAGAGAGGAACAGTAACTACAATTGACCATACGACGGCCAATTCATTTTTTTTTTTAATTTACCCAGATAAAGTAGTAGCTCAAATTTCAAAGAAAACATTACCTTTCAAGCACCGATTGTTATGAAAACGTACTAAGCAAATGGGGAAAAAAATCAGTCTCAATCATGCAATACAATCTTTTGATGTTGCCGCCACAATAAGAAACGGACATTTGTTTGGTTCTCCAAAGCTGTCCTTTAGCAGTGACTTCAATAACGCATGCACCCTTCATCAACGAAAGCCGACTACAATCTTCAATAAAAACAAAGAACCTTTCTTCAAAGGAAGTCAGTACCGAACTTAAATAAAAGAAATGGAATCTGATGACTTGTTTCATCTTCCAACGAGACTGGAACACTTTTATTATATATGCCTTCTCTGTTTTCTCTACAGGTGTATTTCTCATTTAATATCATTGATTTAAGATGATAACTGTGCCAAGGAAGCATATATTTTTGCGCCCGCATTTATTATCTACACCCCCACCCACCCCTCGCACATTTTTTCAGGTACATGCATCATTTTCTTCAGCTAACTGACCTGGTTGCTTATAACACAGTTCGGTCTATAGCACGGTCGGGTTCTACGGCTCCCAACTACCGTGTTATAGCGAGGCTCACACTGTATATATATATATATATATATATATATATATATATATATATATATATATATATATATATATAATAA